>CAUYON010139368.1:0-11309 GCA_963573935.1 Arctocebus calabarensis
CCCTTAACCACAAAAAAAGGCCCTACTAACTGCAAAATAAAAGAAAAATAGACCTCATAACTTAAAAAAATAAATAAACCCTAACTTGTTCTTACCTTGGTCCTCAGGCAGCAGCAGGCTCTGCACAGGCAAGCTCGTGACTCATCAGATCACAAGTCTCAAGTCTCAGCTACTTGGGAGGGAGAGGCAGGAGACTTGCTTGAGCCCAGGAATTGGAGGTTGCTGTGAGCTGTAATGCCACAGCACTCTGTCCAGGGTGACAGCTTGAGGCTCTGTCTCAAAAAAAAACCCCCAAAACCCCCAAATTTAAACTCCCTGTTCAGTCTTTTCTTCCTTCTCTCAAGAGCAATCATCCCAGTTTGCCCAGGACTGAGGTATTGCACAACTGGGAACGTCCCAGGAAAATAGGCACAAGTTAGTCACCCTAAAACCTTAAGCAGCACTATTCCCTTGTTGGATCTATGTTCTCTGACACTAGTGAGGTTGAGTTTCTTTTCCTGTGTTCATTAAGTGCCTGTATTAACTTCTCTGCAAACTGGCAATTCATATTCATATTCCTGTTTCTTATTATATTTTAAATTATGTTTTAAAAATATAATTAATTTATAGGTACTCTTTCAATGGTTTAACAGATATCTATTACATGCTGGAAATCTATTTCCTAGTCTATTATTTGCTTTTTGATTTGGGTTATAGATTTTTATTGTATAAAATGTTTAATTTGCATGTAGTCACTGTATTATCTGCCCTTTCTTAGATGACTTCTGGGATTACTACCTTATTTATGAAGCACTTCCTCCCACCAAGATTATATAAATTTGCCGCTAAATTCTATTCTAGTGTGTTAATATTGTAACATATAAATCTTTAATTCTTCTAGGATTTATTTTTATATATGGTTAAGGTAGGACCTCCTTTTGTTTTTCTTAAAGTTGAGTAATATTTGTACCAATACAATTTATTAAACCCCCCTTTCTCTCTGGCCAGGATGCCACCACTATATTTTAGGTTTCTCTATTCATTCATCTGTTTGGGGGCTCTCTCACTTGTTTTCCCAATACACTGGCCAGATTCTGTGCCAATATCATGCTGTTTTGGTACTGGTAGCTTGAGTCTAAGTTTTATTGTTTACTGAAGCTGGTCCTCTCTCCTTTTCATTATTATTTTCTTCAATATTATTCCCTGAATATTTGAAATGTGAAATTATGTTATCCACATAAAATTTTAAGTTACTTTACTCAGATTTTAGAAGTAGGACTAAAATTACATGTATATATTAGTTTCTTAGGACCTGGCATTTTTAAATTTTTATTTAAATAGATTTAGTAGATACAAGTGGTTTTCTGTTACATAGATAAATTGCACAGGGAAGTCCAGACTTTGAATATACTCATTACCTGAAGCGGGTACACTGTACCCTGTAGGTACTTCTTAATCCCATGTCTGCCTCTCACCCTTCCACTTCTGCATCTTCAGTGTCCATTAAGTCACTCTGTCTGACTTTGCAAACACATTGCCTAGCTCCCATTTTAAGTGAGAACATGAGGTATTTGGGGTTTTGTTCCATGCTTACTTCACTTAGAGCAGTGGTTCTCAACCTTCCTAATGCTGTGATCCTTGAATACAGTTCCTCATGCTATGGTGACCCTCAACCATAAAATTATTTTCATTGCTATAGCCCTGAGATGAGCTACAGCAATGAAAATAATTTTATGGTTGAGGGTCACCACAACATGAGGAACTGTATTAAAGGGTCACGACATTAGGAAGGTTGAGAACGACTAACTTAGAATCATGGCTTCTAGTTTTACCCAAGTTGCTGCAAAAGACATTATTTAATTCTTTTTCCCTGGCTGAGTAGTACTCCTGTGTGTGTGTGTGTGTGTGTGTGTGTGTGTGTGTGTGTGAGTGTATACATATCACATTTTTTGTATCTATTAGTGGCCACTTGGGTCAGCTTCACATCTTTGCAGTTGCTAATCATGCTGCAATAAACATTCAGGTGCAGGTGTGTTTTTGATATAATGACTTATTTTCCTTTAGGTAGATACACAGTGGTGGGATTGCTGGATCAAATGGTAGGTCTTCTTTTAGTTCTTTAAGGAATCCCCATACTTTTTTCCGTAGAGATTATACTAATTTACATTCCCACCAACAGCATATAAGCTACCAATGTATTGTTTTTTGACTTTTTAATAATGACCATTCTGACAGGGGTAAGGTAGCATTCATTACAACTTTAATTTGCATTTACTCGATGATTAGTAATTCAAGCATTTTTTCATGTTTATTGGCCATGTGTGGATTTTCTTTTAAAAAATGTCTCTTCATATCTTTTGCCCACTTTTTAATGGAGTTGATTTTTTTCTTGCTTAGTTATGTGAGTTCTTCGTAAGTTCTTAATATTAGTCCTTTGTCAGATGTGTAGTTTGTAAATATTTTCTTCCATTCTATAGGCTGTCTGTTTACTATCTCATTTGTTGTGCAGAAACATTTTAGTTTAATTAAGTTCCATTTATTTATTTTTGGTATTGCTATATTTGTTTGGGGGGTCTTAGTCATAAATTCTTTGCCTACGCAAATGTCCAGACAGTTTTTTCTACATTTTCTTCCAGAATGATTATGTTGTTGGGCCTTACATTTAAGTTTTTAATCCATCTTGAGTTAATTTTGTATATGGTAAGAGATATAGTTCCAGTTTCATTCTTCTGCATAATGACTCTCCAATTTTCCTAGAATCACTTATTGAATACTGCATACTTTCCCCAGTGTGTGTTTTTATTTTATCAAAGATCAGTTGGTTGTAGAGGTATAGCTTTATTTCTGAGTTCGCCATCCCGTTTCATTGTCTACATGTCTACCTTTATACCTGTACCATGCTGATTTTGTTACTATAGCCTTGTAGTATAATTTAAAGTCAGGTAATGTGATGCCTCAAGATTTGTTCTTTTTGCTTAGGACTTCTTTGCTTATTCAGGCATTTTTTTATTCCATATGATATTTAGGATTGTTACCTCTAATTCTGTGAAAAATGGCATTGGTGTTTTGCTGGGAATTTCATTGAATCTGCAAATCACTTTGGGCAGTGTGGACATTTTAACAATATTTGTTTTTCTAATTCATGAGCATGGGATATTTTTCCTTTTATTTGTGTTATCAACAATTTTTTTCATTGGTGTTTTATAATTCTCTTCGTAGAGATCTTTCACCTCCTTCATTAAGTTATTTTTTGAAGCTATTGTAAATAGTTGAGTTCTTGATTTGATTCACTCCTTGACTGTTATTAATGTATAGGAATGTTACTGATTTGTGTACATTTATTTTATAGCCTGAGACTTTACTGAATGTATTTATCAATTCTAGGACTCTTTTGGAGGGATCTTTTAGGGTTTTTGTTTTTGTTTTTGTTTTTAGATAAAAGATCATAATATTGGTAGACAGGGATAGTTTGAACTCCTCTTTTCCATTCTGGATGCTCTTTATTTCTTTCTCTTGCCTAATTGGCTAAGACTTCCAGTACTCTGTTGAATAGAAGTGGTAAAAGTGGGCATTCTTGTCTTGTTCCAGTTCTTGGGGGAATACTTTAACTTCACCACATGCAACATGACATAGACTGTAATTTTGTTAGAAATGGCTTTTATTATTTTGAGTTATGTTCTTTCTATGCTTATTACAGGTTTTTATCACGAAGTGGTGCTGGATTTTGGCAGATGCCTTTTCTGTATCTGGTGAAATGGTCACATGGTTTTCGTTCTTAATTCTGTTTATGTGGGGAGTTATTTATGATTTGCTTATGCTGTACCATGCTTGCATCTCTGTGATGAAATCCACTTGACTGTGGTGAATTACTTTTTTAATGTACTTTTGGATTTGATTTGCTAGTATTTTTCATCTATGTTCATGAGGAATGTTGATCTGTTGTTTTCTTTTATTTTTGTGTTCTTTCCTGGCTTTGGTATGAAGGTGATATGGCTTCATAGAATGAGTAAGGAAGATTCCATACTTCTTGATGTTGAGGAACAGTTTTGGTAGGATAGATGCCAGCTCCTCTTTGCAAGTCTAGTACAATTTATCTGTGAATCCATCTGGTTCTGGGCTTTTTTCTTTTTCTTTTTTTTTTTCTTTTGTGAGGGGGCATTTCATTACTGATTCAAACTTGCTAGTCATTATTGGTCTATACAAGAGTTCTACTTCTTTCCAACTCAATCTCTAGAGGTCATGTGTTTCCAAAAATTTATTCACTTCCTCTAGATTTTCTAGTTTGTGTGCATCAAAGTATTCATAACAGTCTCAGATGATCTTCTGTATTTCTCTGGTATCAGTTGTAATGTCTCCTTCATTTCTGATTGAGCTTATCTGAATCCTCATTCTTCTTGATTAGTCTAGCTAGTGATTTGCTGATTTTGTTTATCTTTTCAAAGAACCAACTTTTCATTTCATTGATCGTTTGTATTGTTTTTGTTTCAATTTCATTTAGTTCTGTTCTAATATTTGCTTTTTCTTATCTTTGCTGGCTTTGGGTTTGGTTTATTCTTGTATTTCTAGTTCCCTGAAGGGTGACATTAAATTGTTAATTTATGATCTTTCTGTCCTTTTGATGTAGGCATTTAGTGCTATGAACTCCCCCTTTAGCACCGCTTTTACTGCATACCAGAGATTTGGGTAGCTTATGTCAGCATTGCCATACAATTTGAAAAAATATATTTTCATCTTGATTTTGTCATTGACTCAAATATTGTTCAGTATTGGGTTGTTTAACTTCCATGTATCTGTATAGTTTTGAGAGTTCCTCTTGGAATTGATTTCTAGTCTTATACCACTATAGTCTAAGAAGATATATAGTATGATTTTAATTTTTTTAAATTTACTGAGAATTGTTTTGTGGCTTAACATGGTCTATCTTAGAAAATTTCCATGTGTTGATATGAAGAATCTATATTCTGAAGTTTTGGGGTAGAATGTTCTGTGAATGTTTATTAGTTCCATTTGTTCTATTATTCTGTTTAAGTCCAGTATTTCTTTGTTTATTTCTGGCTTGCTGATCTGTCTAGTTTCATCAATGAAGTTCTTACTATTATTATATTGCTGTTTATTTCATTCATTATTTCTAGCAGTATTTGTTTATGAGTCTGGGAACCCAAGTGTTTGGTGAATATATATTTAGGATTGCTGTATCTTCTTGTTGAATTGACTCCTTTATCATTACATAATGACCATATTTATCTCTTTTCAGTATTATGGATTTAAAGTCTGTTTTATCTGATATGACAGCATCTATTCCTGCTTCCTTTTGGTTTCCATTTGCATGGAATATTTTTTTTCCAGTCCTTTACCGTGAGTCTGTGCATCTGTTTACAAGTTAAATGGGTTTCTTGGGCATAGCACTTGGGTTTTTAAAGTCCACTCAGTCAATTTAAGTTGTGGAATTTAGAGCACTTACATTCAATGTTAATATTGATACACAAGGTCCTATTATACTCATTATGTTGATTATTACTTAGTATTTTATAGGAGCTGTGACTTTTATGCATTTGAGCTGGTGTATATTGACCACTCTTTTCAATGTTCACAGCACTTTTGAACATTTCCTGTAGGGCAAGTCTAGTGGTGACAAATTCCCATAGCATTTACTTGTCTGGGAAAGCTTTTATTTCTCCTTCACTTATGGAACTTAGATTTTTCAGGATACATAGGGTTTTTTTCTGGTTTTTTTGCAGTTTTTGGCCGGGGCTGGGTTTGAACCCACTACCTCCAGCATATGGGGTCAGCACCCTACTCTGTTGAGCCACAGGCGCTGCCCTCAAGATATATAGTTTTTGCTGACAATTTTTCTGTTTAAGAATACTAAAGATGAGACACCAGTTCCTTCTAGCTTGTAAGGTTTCTGCTAAGAAGTCTGCTTAGTCTGTTGGGTTTTTCTTTTGTAACTTACTTGATGCTTTTATCTCACAGCTTATAGGATCTAGACAGACTGATGCCTATATGTCTTAGTGATATCCTATTTGAAATAAATCTTCCAGGAGTTAGTTAACCTTCTTGTATCTGGATGTTATACCTGCAGCATGAACAGGGAAGTTTTCCTCCGGTATGCCCTCAGATAGATCTTTTATACTTTTTGGTTTTTCTTCTTCTCCCTCAGAGACACCTATGATTCTTATGTTTGGACATTTTACAAATATATTTCTTTGAGATTTTCTTAATTTCTTTTGATTTCCTGGGTTAATTCAAAGCCTTTTCTTCAAGCTCTGAAATTCTTTCTTCTGCTTCATTTAATCTGTTGTTAAAATTTTTCCACTTTATTTTGAAATTCCCTAAATGACTCTTTTATTTTCAGGAAATCTGCTTTTTTTTTTTTTTTTTTAAAATATTGACATGTATCTCTTCAGTAGACACTTTTTTAGTAGATTTTTCATTCATGTCCTGATTTGTGTGTGCATTGGTTTTCTACTTTTTTGTCAATTCCATTGAGCATACTTGTGATTCATAATTTGAATTCCATATCTGACATTTTAAAACTTTCATTTTGGTGAGAATCCATTGTGAAGAGCTCCTGTGATATTTTGGGGGTATTGCAAGGGTCTGTTTTTTCATATTGCTAGAGTTCTTACACAGGTTCTCCTTCATCCAGAATCTCTTCCCTCAGCTTAAGACAGCAAGCTTTGTGTGACACCTGTTCTCCTCTGCTGGGGACTCTGTTGCTCAGTGTAGAGAGGAAGAAATCCATGGCCTTTTGGCTTGTTCTATAAGTACCCACTGTGGTGGTGCTGGCAGTTTGGGTCAGTCAGAACTCAGATCCCTGGGAGGATGTCCTGGTGCCAGTGGCAGTGCACTAAGTTAGGTAGTCTCCAGTTCCCAGGCCCCTGGCTGCTGTGCTTGAGTCCAGCTTTGTCAGAATGCTCAGGAGGGAGAGGGGCAAATGCACTGTGAGCCTAACCCTCCTTCTTTCCTGCATCCTCCCATCCCCCTGTCATTGTCACAGACCAAGCTGGTACTGGAGCATGTTATGTAGGAAAGTGGGTTAATCCCCAGGCAGCTTCTGAAAACCCAAGGTGGGGGGGCAGGCATGTCCCTCTCTGTGGTGGCAGCAGAGGTAGGTGGCTCTGGGTGGTCACTCTCACCTGGGTTCCCTAGCAGCAGCAGCAGCCATGGCGGTGCAGCCATGCCAGTTCCTAGGGCGTATGAGAGCAACCAACCTCCCCTCTCCCTCGCTGTCCTACAGTGGTGATAAGGAGGTGGCAGCAGTGGCACTGTTTCTCAGACAAGTGCAGCACTCTGGACTAGGATCCCAGAATCACACTGAGTGTGGTGCTTAGGGCTTGAAAACCTACAGCTCCCCACTCTGCTCCCTCTCCAAACCACTGCCATTGTATGGTCTTCAGGTAGCTCCCTGTGTTAGTTCAGATGCCAGTAGGAGTGAAGGAACTCTCTCCCAGCTTGTATTATAAAGTGCAAAGTACAGCAAGCCCCAGGGGTCTCTCACCTGCCTCCTCCCCACATGCAGGCTTCTCTCCTGCCGATACTGCTGATTTGTCTGGACTGGTTGTCTTACTTCCCTCTCCTTTGCTCCTGTTGCATCCTGTTGCCTCCAGTGAATCTGAGCACTCTCTCCTAGATGACCCATCAAAGGGTGAACATCTTGCCACTTTTTTTTTTTTTAAATCACAGCTGCATACATTAGTGCAATCAAGGGGTACAATGTGCTGGTTTCATATATAATCTGAAATGTTTTCATCAAACTGTTTAACATAGACTTCGTGGCATTTTTTTTCTTTTTTTTTTTTCCAGTAGTAAATTTATTTACCAAAAAGAATTTATTTACAGAAAAGAATACAGAAAACACTAAAGCTCCTGGTAGAGAGAGAGAACTCAAGTGGGGAGAGAAAAGCTCTCTCCGTTTCTCTCCCAGTCTTTCCCTGTCTCCCCCGTTAGGCTTTTAGTGTCAGGGTATATATAGGTGTATGGGTTCCTTGGCCAGGAAATGAATGAACACAGTCCCTTCCACCAGGGGCAAGGTGAATGAATGTATCAATGAATGGATACTGTCCATTCATGGAATTGAGGCCTAGGAAATTCACATGAAATTGACCTAGGCATAGGAAATGGGAGTTCCACATTTAGTCCTAAGTGTAAAGTGAAGGAGACAACAAGGCACAGGTGTCTCCTCGGCAGTTGTCCAGCCTTTTTGGGTATTGGAGCCTCCGGTGGGGTTTGGAGTTACCCCTCCTGGCCTGTCATCCAGCCTGCTGGTTCTTCAGCTGGCTGCCGCAGCACAGACACCACTAAGGAGGAGGAGGCTGGTCTACCAGCTCTGCTAAGCTGGTTAAGGCACCAAATGTCCTGTGTCAATTCTCCTTTTCCGAGTAGAAATTTTAACTGCTGTTAGGGGAAAAGGGTGAAGATTCGATCTAACTGCTTCCTGCTGAATTGGGTGATGATAGAAAGGGGCAGTTAGGGGACTTCCCAAGTTGGGGTTAGGGAAGGTGAATTAGAGGGGAGGGTATTGATCATGACTAGATATCCAGGAGGGAAAAGTTCCTGTTTTAGTTAGTATGTACCTCCCCGAAAGGGGAGTGGTACTTTTAGGCATGATTAGGGAGGCATGAGAGAACAGCAAGTCATCCCAATTGTAGCTTAAAGGCTGTGAGAAAAATTTGGTAACTGGCTTTCCAGACACCCCCTGTATAGTTATGGATTTGGGAGATAAATAACCAGGGTTAGAGAGAAGTACAGAAAAGGTTGCTCCAGTGTCCAAAAGAAATTGTATCTCCTGGCGCTCCACTATAAGGCAGACTTGGGGCTCTTGAGGGGTGATGACACAAACTAGAGCCATAAGAATTTGCCCCAGGCACGCTCAGTCCAATTTGGGCTTAGATGGGGTCACTGTCCCAGGAGGCCTTCGCCTCTGGGGACAGGCCACCCTCCAGTGGTCACCCTTGCATTCTGGACAGGGGCTAGGTGGCTTGCCCAGCCAGTGGTGCTGCTGGGGGCAGTCTTTTCTAAAGTGACCAGTCTGACCACATTGGAAGCACTTGTTTTTAGCTCCTCTGGTTTCTCTCTGCCCCTGAAAGTTGCTGGTTTGTTGGAGTGCCATTACTAGAGCTGTCATTCTTTTCTGTTCCTTTCTCCCTTTTTCCTCCTTTCTCTCCTGGTCTCGGTTATAAAAGACGTTAGTGGCCATTTTAAGAAGATTCTCCAGGTTATGGTCTGGGCCTAGAGCCAATTTCTGGAGTTTTCTTTGAATGTCTGGAGCCGCTTGAGTGATCAGTTTGTCTTTTAAAATAATCTGACCCTCTATGGAGTCAGGTGTCAATTTTGTGTATTTTCTCATTGCCTCTTTAAGGCTTTTTTTTTTTTTAATCAAATCATAGCAGTGTACACTAGTGCAATCAAGGGGCACAATGTGCTGGTTTCATATACAATCTGAAATGTTTTCATCAAGCTGCTCAACTGAGCCCTCATGGGATTTTCTTAGTTATTGTATGAAGACATTTGTATTCTGCATTTAGTAAGTTCCGCCTGTACCCCTCTAAGGTGCATCATAGGCGTGGCCCCACCAATTATCCTTCCTCCTCCAAAACCTCCCCCCTCCTCTCCCTTCCCATATTCTTGTGCTATAGTTGGGTTATAGCCTTCATATGAAACCTTTAAATTAGCTTCATAGTAGGGCAGAGTACATTGGATATTTTTTCCTCCATTCTTAAGAGGTAAAATCTCCATCCTTCTTTAAGGCTGCATAATATTCCAACATGTACATGTACCACAATTTATTAATCCATTTGTGGGTTGATAGGCACTTGGGCTTCTTCCATGACTTAGCAATTATGAATTGGGCTGCAATAAACCTTCTGGTACAGATGTCTTTGTTGTAGTGTGATTTTTGGTCTTCCAGGTATATACCTAGTAAAGGAATTATAGGGTCGAATGGAAGGTCTATTTTTAGATCTCTAACTACTCTCCAAAAGAACATCCTTCCAAAAGGAAAGTAGTAGTGTGCATTCCCACCAGCAGTGTAGAAGTGTTCGCTTTTCTCCACATCCATGCCAATATCTCTGGTTTTGGGATTTTGTCATGTGGGCTAATCTCATTGGAGTTAAGTGATGTCTCAGAGTAGTTTTCATTTGCATTTCTCTGATGATTAAGGATGGTGAGCATTTTTTCATGTGTCTGTAGGCTGTGCGCCTGTCTTCTTTGGAGAAGTTTCTCTTCAGGTCCTTTGCCCACCCTGAGATGGGATCACTTGTTCTTTTCTTGCTAATATGTTTGAGTTCTCTATGTATTCTGGTTATCAAACCTTTGTCAGAGGCATAACTTGCAAATATTTTCTCCCATTCTGAGGGCTATCTGCTTGCTATACTTACTATGTTCTTAGTTGTACAGAAGTTTTTAGTTCGATCCGGTCCCAGTAGTGTATTTTTGATACTGCTTCAATTGCCTGGGGAATCCTCCTCATAAAATATTCACCCAAGCCAATTCCTTCAAGAGTTTCCCCTGCACTTTCTTCTAGGATTTTTTATAGTTTCATGTCTTAAGTTTAAATCTTTGATCCAGTGAGAGGCTATCTTAGTTAATGGTGAAAGTTGTGGGTCCACTTTCAGTCGTCTGCAGGTTGCCAGCCAGTTCACCCAGCATCATTTGTTAAATGGGAGTCTTTTTCCCACTGAATGTTTTTAATTGGCTTGTCAAAGATCAATTAACGGTAAGTAGCTGGATTCATCTCTTGGTTCTCTATTCTGTTCCAAACGTCTACCTCTCTGTTTTCGTGCCAATACCATGCTGTTTTGATCACTATCGAGATATAGTACAGTCTCAGGTCCGGTAGCATGATTCCTCCTGCTCTGTTTTTATTTCTGAGTAATGTCTTGGCTATTCAAGTTTTTTCTGATTCCATGCAAAATGAAGTATTATTTTTTTTGAGATCTTTAAAATGTGACAATGGAGCTTTGATAGGAATTGCATTAAAATTGTATATTGCTGTGGTAGTATAGACATTTTAACAATGTTGATTCTTCCCAGCCATGAGCATGGTATGTTTTTCCATTTGTTAACATTTTCAGCTATTTCTTTTCTTAAATTTTTAAAGTTCTCTTTTATGGAGATCTTTCACATCTTTTTGTTAGGTAAACTCCCAAATATTTCATCTTCTTTTTTTTTTTTACTTTTATTTATTTATTTTTTTTAATAATTTTATTGAATCATAATTATGTACATTGGTGCAATCACAGGGCACGATTCATATACATTCAGAAATATTTTGATCATACTGTTACAGATATCCTTCATGGCTTTTCCTTGATCACTATATAAAGACA
>CAUYON010139372.1:0-16911 GCA_963573935.1 Arctocebus calabarensis
GCTGTTGCATCACAGCTCACAGCAACCTCCAATTCCTGGGCTCAAGCGAGTCTCCTGCCTCTGCCTCCCAAGGAGCTGGGACTGCAGGTGCCCACCACATGCTCTGCTATTTTTTGGTTGCAGCTGTCATTGTTGTTTAGCAAGCCCAGGGGGGATTTGAACCCGCCAGCTCAGGTGTACGTGGCTGGCGCCTTAGCCACTTGAGCCACAGGCGCCGAGCTGAGTATAAAGAGTAGAATATAAACGTCTTAACAGAACAATTAAGTAAGTGAGGTGAAGGCTATGTTAACCAGATTGATGTAAGCATTCCAAATTGTATGTAAAATAGCACATTGTACCCATAAATGCATTAATGTATACAGCTATGATTTGATTTTTATAAAAAGCAAGATCGAGAGAGAGGAACTTTGTAACTTGTGGAAAATGCTGGGAAGGGACTCTTAAAGGGTTATTTAGCAAATTTTCTTAGCATTGGCCCTGGCTTTCCTTAAGTCCTATGGAAATATTTACTCTTTTTCCATATTTGCTTTTCTGGCCCAACCAATATTATTCCTCGGCTTAAAATTAATACACTGTTCTCTTGAAAGTTTTGTGGCAGCTTGAGAATAGATATATATTTGACGCACAGGTGAGTCTTCTTGGAAGGGAAATAGCGGACCACGTCACAGCCTGTCTCAAAACAACTGGCACAATTTTTTCGGAAGAAGAACAATGCATTACGTAGTTTCCAAACCAGCTGCAAATTTATTCAAAGCGGTGGGTTTGCTTTGTGTCTTTTTTTTTTATTATTCTTTTATGATTTCAAAAGATAGATGGAAAGTTGACTTGGACCCAGCGTACCAGGAAACCCCATTTTGCTGAGAACTTGGCACCAGCTTACCGCAAAATTAATGGAAGCACTGTTGGGAATATTTGACAGAGCTGACATCTCTGGAGGAAGTGGTAACAATTCACCGCTGAGATGGAGATTTTTTTTTGCAAAGTCTCGATGTTACATTTCCCCCCTGTGTTTTCATTAATATAATTGAAGGGAGGATTTATTTTGCACTGGTTAAGTGGTATTAAAGAGACTAATTATAGGCTGCCCTCCTTGGCACATTAATTTGGCCTTGGAATTCACAAAGGCTGGGAGGAGACATGGTTAAATATTACACAAAATATGCTTCAGAGGTTCTTTGGAGGAGAGGAACACTTGACTTTAGTCAAATTAGAATTGCTAATAAACCAATAGTATATTTTCATGGGTACCTATTAAATCTACTAAGTGTAGAGTATAAATGTCTTAACATAATAACTAAGAAAATGCGGTGAAGGCTATGTTAACCAGTGTGATGAAAGCATTTCAAATTGTATCTAAAACCAGCACGTTGTACCCCATAAAAGCATTAATGTACACAGCTATGATTTAATACAAAAAAGTGAGACTTTGCCCCATTTTTGTTTTTCCTAGTTGATGCATCAGAAATATGGAAAATAAAGAAAATACTACCTCTTTGGGGTATATCTTTAGGGTGGCCATAAAGTTTGTGTGCAATTTAAAATAGTTGTTCATTGACAGGAGTTTATCACAATGGGATATCTTACTGTTTTGTTTTTATGTGACACAGAAAACACGCAACATGATATTGGCTAGCTTCACTTATTTTGCTAATAAGTGGGTTTCACCTTGATTGCTGCTGCTAATTGGTGAGTTTATGCATTAAACATAAGCTCTAAGCTAAGCCAAAAAGTGTTATATACAGATATATAAGAATAGATGTGCATATATATTTATGCATCTAAATATTGTATATGTATCTATATATTTATGCACATATAATTATGCATACTTTATGTTGTAGCTCTATATATGTTTTATATGTTTCAAAATGTTTCTTACATATATGAAAGCTAAACTGATTTCTGCTACTTTTTTTTCTTTTCTTTCTTTTAGAGACAAGATTTCACTCTGTTGCCTGGGCTAGAATGCACTGCCACATGCAGCTCAACTCCTGGGCTCAAATGATCAAATGATCTTTCCCCCGTAGCCCCCTGAATAGGTGGTACTACAGGTGTACCACCAAACCCAACTAATTTTTTTCTTTTCTTTCTTTCTTTTTTTTTTTTTTTTTACAAGCAGGGTCTTATTATTATCACTTGAATCCCTGGCCTCAAGTTAAGCCCCTGTCTCAACCTCCCAACATGCTAGAATTACAAGTTATGGGCCATCATGTCTGGCTCATCCAGTAGGGCGCTGGCCCCACATACAGAAGGTGGTGGGTTCAAACCTGCCTCCCCCCAGAAACTGCAAAACAGAAAAATAGCTGGGCGTTGTGGAGGGTGCCTGTAGTCCCAGCTACTCGAGAAGCTGAGGCAAAAGAATCGCCTAAGCCCAGGAGTTGGAGATTGCTGTGAGCTGTGACGGGACAGCACTCTACAGAGGGTGACATAGTGAGACTCTGTCTGTATTAAATAAAAAGGAAACATTTTTGAAGCAATGTGTCCCTGTTATTAAATAACCAAAATTAGAACAAGTCCCCCTGAGTTTTTCTCAAGGGTGTAAAATGAATAGAGAAACACAGGTAGGGTGAACAGGAAGAGGCAGGCTCTTACTATGATACCGAAAACCAAGAAAAAATACTTGAAATTTTGCCCTATTTTTAATTTAAAGAATCCAGTTGAGTGCGCGTCTGTCACTGAATGAATGGCTCTTGTCAGAAATCTAGTTATGAAATGTTCAATTAAGGCATGTCACTTACATACTCTACAGAGATTTCAAAGCAGCAGCGATGCAAAAAAAAAAAAAAGAAAGAAAGAAAGGTGATGTCACAGGGGTCACAAAATAAATGATAATTCAGGAGAACTGAGAGGGAAAGGGTCAGACAAGCACTGGATACACGTGCGGTTCTGTAAAGGGAAGGAGTCGACCACAAACCAGGGAATTAATTGCTGAAGGATTAAAGAATTCTTCCCGGGGAAAATGAACACTTTGATTATTTTTAGTTTTAACAGGTGAATTTTAACCACTTAATAGTTTGAAAGAATCTGTCTTCTTTTCTCCCGTCTTGACTTTACCAAGTTTCTTGAAGCGCGTTGTAGTTGAAATGTGACTGTACCAGGTTGGCATCTCAGGTTGCACGTGTGAGGCCTGACAATTAAGGCCTTAAGTTCCTGAACTTAAGGAAGATGGATATAACCAACAAAAGGGCTGTCGGAGAACTCTGTCTTCAAAAGTACCGGGGAGTTGATGCTATAGTCATGTGTGCGTTTAAAGAGAATAAAATCAAAACAAAGGGAAGCTGATGATCTTGGCTGTTGCGTGGAAGGGTGATGTCTCCAGATAATCACCTCCCTAAAAGTCAACACCATTATTTATTTGATCTGTCTCACGGAAGACTAGTTTATGTAGCTACAAATAGCTATCTACCTATGTAAATATCAATCTGGGTTTCTATTATCTATGTCTCCATCATTTTTATCATCAATCTACAGGTCTGTCACCACCTATCCAAAATTCTCAACAGAAATACTGAAGTAGTTATGGTAGGCACCTGTAGTCCCAGCTACTTGGGAGGCAGAGGCAAGAGGATCACTTGAGCCCAAGAGTTGGAAGTTGCTGTGAGTTGTGATGCTACGGTACTCTATCCAGGGCAACATAGTGAGACTCTTCCTCAAAAAAAACAAAAAAAAAAAGAAATACTGAAATAATTGTGTTATTATTGGTGATTTCACACCAACATGCCTTACACAAAGTTGCATTTACTTTGCAACATCTTTACATCTCAATGTATCTCTAAAATTGTTTCTCCAGCCTTCCATGCAAATGTATAGTATCTCATCTACCTGCTGCATAATATTTGATAGGATGTATTTAGATTTTGACCTACCCGTAGGCCTTTATGTTGCTCCCAGACTTGCACTATTAGAAGCACACCTATGAAAATAATCCCTGCACACACCTCTTTCTGCAAGTTTTTCTAATACAAACTGTGAAAAATAGAATCACTGGATCAAGGAATCAGATAGTATTCTTTTTTTTAATTTTCACAGTCTTTGCCAAATTAACCTTTATGATATCAGTGAATTTGCATTCAAAACAAACCCTTACTTTTTCTACTTCAGGCCTGATGTTATCAAACTTTTGAAATGTTTGCTAATGTTATGAGAGAAAAATGTTTGGTCCCTTATGGTAACGAGGTTAAGGAGCATTCACTATTTAATTTGTACTTTCTCAATTAGGAATAAATCCATGCTGTCTCTAGGTAGTTTTTCTACCATTGGGTTGCTCTTAATTTTTGTTAAGATTTTTGGTACATTCTGGGCATATAGTTCATTACTTTTATACAACAGATTTTTTTTTTTTGAACAGGGTCTCACTGTGTCACCCTGGGTAGAGTGCTGTAGCATCATAGCTCACAGCAACCTTAAAGTCTTGGGCTCAAATGAACCTCTCGCCTCAGCTCCCTGAATACCTGGGATTATAAGCAGCATCCACCACGCTCAGCTAGTTTTTCTATTTTTAGTAGAGATGGGATCTCGCTCTTGCTCAGGCTGGTCTTGAACTCCTAAGCTTAGGCAATCTACCTGCCTCAACCTCCCAGAGTACTAGAACTCACACACCTGACCTATATTACATATTTCAAAAAGCATTTAGCTCCTTAATAGATCTGAAATGGGGAAGTGTATGTGTAGAGAGAAACAGAGAGACAGAGACAGAGAAAAAAAAATTTACTCTGTAATAGGAATTTTTTTTTTTTTTTGAGACAGAGTCTTACTCGTCCCCCTGGGTGGAATGTCCTTGTGTCAGGAGATAACACACAGCAACCTCAAAAGATTGGGCTCAAGTGATCCTCCTGCCCCAGCCTCCTATGTACGTGGGACGCCTGCCACAATTTCCAGCTTTTTTTTTTTTTTAGATGGGGTCTCACTCTTGCTCAGGCTGGTCTCCAACTTCTGAGCTCAAGCAATCGACCTGCCTCAGCCTCCCGGAGTCCTGGGACTACAGGCGTGAGCCACCACGCCCAGCCCGACAGGAAACTTTCAAATGCCTTAAATATATTAATCTATTAAATCCTCATAACATTTTTTAAATGCAAACCTATCATTAGCCATATTTTATATTTCCTTCTTTTTTTCTGCAGTCCAGGCTTGAACGCACTGCCCCTGGTATACGGGGCTGGCGCCCTACTCCTTGAGCCACAGGCACGGCCCATATTTCCTTCATTTCTTATACAAAAGATACTTCCCCACTGCCTTAGAAGCTGGAATTACAGAAAATAAATCTAATGACAATTTGGTTCTGTGCTTTTACAGATAATTTTCTCATCCCAGGACTTTTCTGTATTTTCTAGTTATTGTAGAATTTCTGTATTTATGAGCAATCCAGATGATTCCCTTCTTTCTTTAGATGTTAATGACACTGGACTAAGTCCAGCCTTAATAGTGAAAATGTTGGGTGTCACCTGTGGCTCAGTGAATAGGCGCCGGCCCCATTCACTGAGGGTGGTGGGTTCAAACCCAGCCAGGCAAACTCCAACAACAACAACAAAAATAGCAAGTGGATCTTTTTGTTGTATTATACAGAATTGTTGTTCTCTTAATCTGTAATGATTTCCTTCCCACTGTTACTTCTTTCCTGTAAGAGCCCCTGTTACAGATATTTGGAGACCTCTGTGTCTAACGCCCACATCTTCAGTGTTGCTCTTACAGTTTTCAGATTCTTGCCTTGTGGGCTGAATTCAAAAAGGGTCCTTCAGCAAAAACCTTACACCTTTTGTTTTATTCTGGCTTCAACTATATCTCTTTACAGTTTATCTTTTTTTATTTTTTGGCATGCAGATAAATTGCTAAATTTTCAAGTCTTTAGGTGACTTTATTTAATTTTTTTTTTTGAGACAGAGCCTCAAGCTGTCACCATGGATAGAGTGCTGTGACATCACAGCTCACAGCAACCTCCAATTCCTGGGCTCAAGCGAGTCTCCTGACTCCGCCTCCCAAGTAGCAGGTGTCCGCCAAATGCCCGGCCATTTTTTGGTTGCAGCCGTCATTGTTGTTTGGCGGCCCAGGGCTAGATTCGAACCCGCCAGCTCAGGTGTACGTGGCTGGTGCCTTAGCCTGCTGAGCCACAGGTGCTGAGCCAGATGACTTTATTTTTATTTATTTATTTATTTTTTGAGACAGAGTCTCACTGTGTCACCCTGGGTCAAGTGCTGTGGCATCACAGCTCACAGCAACTTCAAACTCTTGGGCCTATGTGATTCTCTTGCCTCTGCCTCCCAAGTAGCTGGGACTACAGGCGCCTGCCATTTTTTGTTGCAGTTGTCATTGTTGTTTAGCTGGCCTGGGCCGGGTGTATGTGGCCGGTGATGTAACCTGTGTGCAACGGGCATGGAAATTTGTTAAAAGCACAGCTCATTCAGTCTACTAGTGTGCAAACAAGATTTTAGGAGAAAGGGGCATCATGTTTCTCAGCATCATTATTCACGTCACACACAGGGGGAATCTGATAAGCAGAGAGATGAAGTAACCAGCCGGAGTCATGGCAGCAACACTAGGTCCCAGACACACTGACAGCTAACAGCCAACCTGGGCCTTCCCGATAGATTGGGATCACCAAATTTGACTGTTTAATTCCTCACTGAACTTCCAATTTCTTAATTTCAGGTTAAAGTGAGGGTGCAACTAGCTCGTAATATTCCAATTTGTCAGGTAGAGTCCTTCTTTTAGCTATGTCCTGCACCCACAAGTTGAGCCATACACCCCTACATTGTGCCCACTTAGGGGAGCCCCCAAATGCCCCTTTACCCCTCTACTCTCTCTCTCCTTCCCCCTCTCCCAACTTGAATTGAATTGAATTTTTCTCTTCTGTAGACGTGTATTAGATCATCTCCTGGCTTCATATTAATATTGAGTACATTACATATTTGCTTCTCCATTCTTGTGATGCTTTACCAAGAATGTGTTTCAGCTCCATCCAGGTTAATACAAAAGCTGTAAAGTCTCCATCTTTTTTTTTTTTTATTGTTGGGGATTCATTGAGGGTACAAGAAAAATGCAACCTGTGTAACGTGGTTTCTTGTACCCCCAATGAGTCTCCATCTTTTTAATGGCTGAATAGCATTCCACAGTGTCCATAGACCACAGCTTGTTAATCCATTCCTGGGTTGGGGGGCATTTAGGCTGTTTCCCCATCTTGGGGATTGTGAATTGAGCTGCGATAAACAGTCTAGTGCACGTGTCCTTGTGGTAAAAGGATCTTTTTCTCTTCTGGGTAGACGCCTAGTTGTGGGAGTGTGGAGTCTGATGGGAGGTCTGGTTTGAGTTCTTTGAGGATTCTGCTTCCAAAGTAAGGCAGGGGACCTCCAATCACACCCTTGAGGATGCTACACTTATTTTTCTGATACTTTGTAACTTGCTCGATGCAATTGTTTCTTAGGTTGTGCATTTGCGCACCTGCTGAATTCACTTCTTGCTCTTAGCTCCGTCCCTGCTTCAGCAGGTGGCTGTTTACAGCTGGGCTCTGTGCGAGATTTCTGCCTAATCACCTGCTGTCTGTCCTGTGCTACTTCCCTCCTCCCTCCCTCTGTCTGTCTGTCCTTACTTCCCCTCCTGTCTCTCTGTCCATCTGTCCGTCTCTCTCCTGATCGCTCTCCCTCTCCCTCCCCCCCACCTTCTATTCAGCTTGCATGGAGACAGGTTCTATTGCAGCCTCAGGGCTGCTGACCCCTGTCGGCTGGGAACCAACCGCCCCCTCTGGGCACCACCTCCCACCTCGGTCTCTGCAGCTTCTCTGCATCTCGACCTTCCACCTGTGGCTCTGCCTGGAGACAAGTGCACCTGTTTCCCATTCGTCTTTCCGTCTGCACCTTGACCCCTGGAGGCATGTTTCCAGTTCACCTTCTGCTACTCACACAGATAAAACTCTTGCATCGCATGGCCTCCATCCATGGTGGACCTCTCTGATGCCACCTGGCTCCAAACACAAGGTCTGCTTTGTGTTTCTCAGACTCCTTTTTCATGTACCAAGGCTGCCTTCCTTATTTTCCAAAAGGGTTTTAAAACATTTATTTTCCTAAAAAAAATAGCATTCTAAAAAAAAATCGTATTTCCTGAAAACTTTTTCTCACGTCCAAAGACTTGACCGTGGGATGACAAAAATATAAAAATCAAAGTAAACTATTGCATATGATATGCGTGCTCTTTACAAGCCAAATTCCTGTGTATCCATTTGGGCAAATTATACAATCTATGAGTGGAAGGATTTTACCTTCCCCAAAGTTATTTCCTTTGATCAATAAATATTTGTGGCTCACAGATCTTTATGACTTGTTGGCTATTGTGGACAACACCATCATGGGCCTTGAATTAACACGTATCTGAGTTACTACTTTTCAATCTCCGGAGTATACACTAGAACTTCTGTAAGTTGACCACCCAAAGGACTGTAAGAAACTGGTCAACATAAGGAACTGGGCCTGCTATACTGATTCGTACATGTGACGCAGGTCCAGTTAATCAAAACTAAGTCAACGTAAGGAGGTGGTCAGTGCAGGGAGGCGGTCAGCTACGGAGGGTCTCCTGTGTTAAATCTAATCATGGAATTGCTACGCCAAATGTTAATAATGACAGCTGAACATTTCACATGTGCATAATGACAATTACATCTTTCAGCAATACTCAGAATAAGGGAAATTTAGCTCCAAAGGATAATGTGACTGGTTAAGCTCAAACTAATTAATAAGTGATGGGATCACGGGGAGAGACAAAACGTTGGACTTCTTGCCAATGTGCCATACTTTCTGCAATTTAAGATTTTCAGACTAAGTAGCCAGGTATTGCACTATCTTAGAAAAACTCTTGGTCTGCCAGCTAGAAAAGACAAAAGTGAAAATCCTTGCTGTCAAATCCAGGTGCTGCCCATGACTGTCTTGAGCCAGACATTAAAACTTACAATCACTAACTAAAGTTGTTGGACAACAACAAGTGTCCATGCGTCATTTTCCTGGTATCTGCCACCCCAGATAAACATTCCTAGCCAGGCACAGGCCACAGCTGGACACCTGTGACCGACAGGTACCAGGAGGAAATAAGTTGCTATTTTACAGGACAAGGGGGAGCAGGAGGTAGCAGAAACATAGGCGGCAGGATTTGAGTGGGCTTCCCTCATTCACAAGTACAAACTGAAAGTTTCAGAAACTCCCTAATATGTACGGCCTTGATTGAGTTCTCTTTGTTTTAAATTTTCTCCAGTTGAAATTTTTTTAAGTTGAAATTTTTCCAAGGAAAACTTTATCCATTGCATCTATAATAGGGCAGCTCATAACATTTATACTTTTGAAATATGTACAGAAAGTTAATATCCTCACCGATTTCTGAGAGCTCTACCAGTTAAGCGTGGAGAAACTGAACTCAGACCTCCTGGCTTTGAATACCTAACAAATGCAATCAACGTAACTCGGTTTTATGCACCCTCAATGAATCCCCAACAATAAAAAAATAATTAAAAAATTATGGTTTAAGCCAGTAATTCAGCCTCTTTCTTTCTCATTATCTTAGCTGCAAAATGTGAGTAATACAATAACTCCCCTATATGGCTAGTGCAGAGAATCAGTCTCTAGATATATAGAGAGATTAAACAATACCTGGGTCCCTGCACGTTTTCTGTAAGTGCTACTGTTCTGTACTATTATTATTGATGTTATTTTTATTATCCCAGAAATACCAGCACAAGTATCCTGCCTTCTCTCTGGATTTGCAATCCTGTAGTAAACCAACACATATTTATTTTGCTGAGGCTGGCGTTGGGTCCGTACAAAGTCTGGCAAGTAAACTTGGGACGTATGAGAGACCCCGCACGCATTGATGTGTTAGAGATGTGTTTCCAAAAATAGAATATGCAGACAGTGGCAGTATAGCACTTCTGACCTCGGGTTACAAAACACTCTCCATCTTTTTTACTGGGTATTTTTCGTGGCACTGACCTTTGCCTGGGGACTGAGGATGCTTTGAAATACTTTCACCCATTGACATGTTCTGTTTTGATTTTAGATATGTGTTCGCAAGTACTCTTTAGGCTGAGCTAGAGAATAGCACTTCAAACTCATTTTAGAAATACGTGACTAAATCAACGATGGTTAAAATAACACACAGTAGAGGAGAACCCCATAAAAAATTATGCGGGGGGATGCATTTTCCAAAACTTGGCCAGCCCCGTGAACCACAAGAAGAGCTGCCATTTATGAAATTCCTACCTGTGCCAAAAAATATTAGTATCATTTGCTCTAACTCCCACAACAGCCGCAAAATATAAGTAGAGCTTAGTAACTTGGCCAAGAAGACATAGCTAGTTATTTTTAGCAAGTGGGGCTTAGGAAACATGAATGTTAATCAGGAGAGATTATAATTTATATGTCATTTCTTAAGGGGAGAAAGGAAATAAAATATGTATTTTAAAATTATCTTTGAATATACCCAAATTTCTATCTTTAAATAAGATTTGAGGTGCTGGCCCCATATACCGAGGGTGGAGGGTTTGAACCTGGCCCAAGCCAAACTGCAACAACAACAACAACAAAAAAAAGATTTGAAATAGTGGCTCAGTGCCTATAGCTCAGTGGCTAGAGCACCAGTCACATACACTGGAGGGGGCAGGTTTGAACCCAGCCCAGGCCTGCCAAACAACAATGACAACTACAACCAAAAATAGCCAGGCATTGTGGCGGGCGCCTGTAGTCCCAGCTACTTGGGAGGCTGAGGCAAGAGAATCGCTTAAGCCCAAGAATTGGAGGTTGCTGTGAGCTGTGACTCCACAGCACTCCATCCAGGACATACTCTTGACATTGCAAGGCTCTGTCTCAAAAAAACAAAATTTGGGTGTGGTGCCTATGGCTCAAGGGAGTAGGGCACCAGCCCCATATACTGGAGGTGGCAGGTTCAAACCCAGCCCTGGCCAAAAGTTGCAAAAAAAAATTTTTTTTTAAATAGTAAGGCTACTCTGAGAACCCAGTGAGCCTTCCTTTTATTTTTTCACTTCACCATGAGCTCATTGCCCTGATCAACAATTTTTGTGACCTTGTTAATACGGGCTTAGCATCATACCATACAACTAAATGGTTTCTTAAATGCACAGGTGTTTAAAGGCCCAAATATCTTTTCTCACCAGCAAACAGCGACGCCTTATAATACAAGAGTGGTGAGCACATTAATTAGTCTGAGTTTGTAAAATTCTTTGTGCTGCTGCCACCTAATTTTATTTTCGCTCAGTGTGTTTCTGGTGGAGACAAGAGAAATAATGAACTTCGGGAAGGCTGCCTGGAATCTTATTAAATTATCCATGTCTTGGTTGGTGATTTACAACCTGTGGGGCTGTGGTGCTGCAGACGCTTGTACTCCAGCGATATTCCCAAATTTCCACCATATTCCCCTTGGATATAAAATGTATGTGAGCGTTAAAGTTAGGTGATTTGATGGCACAGCTCACATGACCTGGGGCTCATTCTGCTTCTAAGGTTAGGAGCTATCTGGACTACATCACAAATACAGTTGGAAGTGAGAGTCATTATCTCTGAAATCATTCTGTTTTTTTTTTTAAATACAGTTCTCGTAATTCATTTCCTATTTACCTAACATGTTTGTAATTCATTGGATGCTTTAACTCACTCCTATGTTGTTGAACTTAATTCTTTTCATTTGTTAGATGTGTCATAAGTGGTAGAGAAAAGCCACACCACGGGCATTGAAGAGAAGTTAACGGGCTGTCATTAATTATCTTTTATTTCTTCTGAAGTTATACCCAAAAGATATATTCTGTGTGCCACTGGACAATAAAGCTGGAAAAAATAGCTTCCTCCAGGCACTTCAAATAACACGTTCACTACCTCTTAGAGTTCTACTGGAAAAAAAAAAAAAATGAAAAAACCCAGCCCAGTTGATTTTGCATCAGTGTTAAAACGTAGCCTGGCCTTTTTGCTCATATTTGCTATAGTTTGAGCACAGTAGACTGACATTTATGATACAGGAGGTTTACAGCTTTATATAGGAAGGGAAAAATCTGCGTTGTTACAATATGTATCTCATAGGGTTTTGAGGGAAAACATATTATGTAAAACCGCTCTTAACTAATTCAAGCAAGAGTTTCTGTAGGAAATATAGGATAATGCACACTTCTTTCTACGTTTTCTTTTTGTACCTTGCAAAGTCGCAAATGATTTCAAGAAAAAATAAAAAGTAAAATAAATAAATTTGTGAGCCTTAAGTATTTTCTTTCTTTTTTAAAATATATACATATTTTTTATTTTAGAGTAATATGAGGGTGCAAACGATTAGGTTACGATGTTTGGGTTTGTAAGGGCGAGTCCAAGTTGTCGTTGTGGCCCTCACCCAGGAGGTGTGCCAGGTACCCCCACATTGTACCCTGTATCCCCCCGTACTCCTACCATTGTGCCACGTACCCCCACATTGTACCCTTTAGGTGGGAGCTCCCCTCTTCCTCCAACCTGAATTAAATCGAGTTGTCGTGGGCATGTGTTACTTCATCTACTGACTTCACTCTGAGCACTTTGGACAATTGCTTTTCTTTTTCTGTCTTTCTTTCTTTAAGATGGGATCTCATTTGGTTGCCCACTGTAGAGTGCTGTGCCATCACAGCTCACAGCAACCTCTAGCTCTTGGGCTTAGACGATTCTCTTGCCTCAGCCTCCCGAGTAGTGGATAATTGCTTTTCCATGCCTGTGACCCTTTCCAAGTATTTTTTAAAGGTGATCCAGGTATACAACTGTGGCATCACTGTGAGTGGCACTTCTTAGTGAACCTTGGTGTTTTTAAAAATACATTTAGATTATCCTTCTTATTAATGGACAGGGTATGTCATCTTTACCCAGCGGGAGGTCTCTTGTGTTTTTCCTATAGTGCTTTCTCCTGGATTCTTAGCAACCACACAGGTGATGAAGAAAACGTCTCTCCTTTTTTTTTTTAATCAAATCATAACTGTGTACATTAATGTGTTTATGGGGTGCAATGTGCTGATTTTATATACAATTTGGAATGTTTACATTAAACTGGTTAACATAGCCTTCACCTCACTTAATTCTTTGTTGTGTTACGACATTTGTACTCTTAATAGATTTGACATGTACCCTTGCATTATGCACAACAGGTGCGGTCCCACCAATTGGCCTCCCTCCACCTGGCCTTCTCCCTCCCCTCCCCGCACCTTGGTCTTCTGTTCTTCATTCTGGGCTACTGCTGTGTTATATCTTTCACAGGAAAGTGTGGGTGATTATTATATATTGGTTTCATAGTAGTTACTGAGTACATTTGGATACTTTTTTTCCATTCTTGAGATACTTTACTAAGAAGAATATGCTCCAGCTCCATCAAGGTAAACATAAAAGAGGTAAAGTCTCCATCTTTTTTAGGGCTGCATAATATTCCATGGTGTACATATACCACAATTTGTTAATCCAATCATGGGTCAACTGGCACTCCCTGACTTGGCAATTATGAATTGGGCTGCAGTAAACATTCTGTAGTAAGTGTCTTTATTGTAAAATGATTTTCAGTCTTCTGGATGTACACCTAGTAGACAAATTGCAGGATTGAACGGCAGGTCTACTTTCAGTTCCCTAAGTGTTTTCCGAACTTCTTTCCAAAAGGAACATATTAGCTTGCATTCCCACCAGCAGTGCAGAAGTGTTCCTTTCCTCCACATCCAGTTACATCTGTAGTTTGGGGAGTTTGTATGTGGGGTACTCATGCTGGAGTTAGATGATATCTCAAAGTGGTTTGATTTGCATTTCTCTGATGATAAAGATGGTTAGCATTTTTTTTCATGTGTCTGTAGACCATACACCTGTCTTCTTCAGAGAAGCTTCTGTTCAAGTCTCTTGCCCAGAATGAAGTGGGATCACTTGTTCTTTTCATATTAATAAATTTGAGTTCTGTGTGGATTCTGGCTATCAAACTGTTTTCAGAAACATAACTTGCAACTATCCTCTCCCACTTTAAGGGCTGTCTGCTTGTTTTACTGACTTTGTTCTTGGCAGTGCTGAAACTTTTTAGTTTGAGCTCATCCCAGTAGAGTATTTTTGGTGTAGCTTCAATTGCCCAGGGGGTTCCTCCTCATGAATTATTCTCCCAGGCCAATTTCTCCTGCACTCACTTCAAGAATCATTCTAGTTTCATGTCTGAATGTTAAATCTTTATCCAGTGAGAGTAAATTTTTGTTAGAGGTGAAAGGTGTGGGTCCAATTTCTAGCTTCTGTAAGTCACCAACCATGCCACCCAGCACTATTTGCTAAATGAGGAATTGTTCCCCTAATTTATATTTTTGAAAGGCTAATCAAATATGAAATTGACAGTAAGTGTCTGAGTTCACTTCTTGGTCCTCAATTCTGTTTCATACATCTTTATCTCTATTTTTGTGCCAGTACCATGCTGTTTTTGATCAGAATATATTGATAGTATAGTCTGAAATCTGGTAGCATGATTCCTCCAAATTTGTTTTTATTTCTGTCTAAAGTCTTGGCTATTCAAAGTTTTTTTCTGTTTACATATAAAACGAAGTCTTAATTTTCCAGAACTTTAAAGTATTACAGAGATGCTTTAATGGGGGTTGTATGAAATCTGTAGTTTCCTTTGCATAGTATGGACTTTTTAACAATGTTGATTCTTCCCAGCCATGAGAATGGTATGTTTATCCATTTGTTAACACCTTCAACAGTTTCTTTTTTCATAGTGTCATAGTTCTCTTTATAGAGATCCTCCAAGTCCTTTGTTAGGTCCAGTCACAGATATTTCATTCTCTTTGACACTACTCTTAGAAGAATAGAGTTCTTCACTATTTTTCAGCTTGTCTGTTGATGGTAGATATAAAAGCTACTGATGTTTGAGTACTGATTTTTTATCCCGATAGGCTGCTACATTCTTTGATCCTTCTCCAAGAGTTGTGAAGTTGAGTCCCTGGGATTTTCCAGGTATAGGATCATATCATCAGCAAAGAGTGAGAGTTTGATCACTTTTGTCTCCATTTCCTTGATAGCCTTCTCTTGCCTTATTGTCATTTCTAAGTGTTCCATTATTATGGTGAATAGCAGTGGAGAGAGTGGGCATACTTGCCCCATTGCTAATCTGAGTGGAAATGTTTTCAAATTTACAACATTCAGTATGGTATTGGCCTTGGGTTTGCTGGAAATGGCCCCTATCACTTTAAGAATTGTCCCACCTATGCCTATATTCCTAAGTGTTCTGATCCTGAAACAATGCCGGATATGATCAAAGGTTTTTTCTGTGGCAACTGAGAGAATCATTTCTTTTTCATTCTATTGGATGTGATGTATTCTATTCATTGATATGTGTATGTTGAAACAGCCCTACCAACTAGTTGAAGGAGTGTAATTTTTTTGACGTGTTGTTGAGTTCTGTTTCCTAAGTTCTTATTGAATATTTTTCATCAAAATTCATTAGTGATAGTGTTCTCTAATTTTCTTTCATTGTTGGATCCTTTCCTCATTTTGGGATCAGGGTGATATTTGCTTCATTGAAAGTGTTGGGAAGTATTCCTTCTTTTCTTATGCTTTGGAAAAGGTTGTATAGTATAGGTTCTACTTCCTCTTAAAAGGTGTGATAGAATTTTGATGGGAAGCCATCTGGTCTTGGAGTTTACTTCTTTGGGAGTTTTTGTATTGTGGCTGCTATTTCAGTGATTGATATAGGTCTAGTCAAGATTTCTAATTCTTTCTGGTTGAGTCTAGGAAGGTGGCGTGCTTCTAGGTATTGGTCCATTTGCTTCAGGTTTTCATATTTGTGGGAATAGAGATTTTTGTAGTAAACACTGAGGATTTTTTGATTTTCTGAGGTGTCTGTGGTTATATCTCCTTCATCATTTCTGAAAGATGATAGAAATTTTACTTTTCTGGGTTTGGATCCTATAAGTCAAGCAGTTAAGGCACCAGCCACACACACCAGCACTGGCAGCTTCCAATTGCACCTTGGCGAGCCAAACAACAAAGGTAAGTACAACCAAAAAATAGCCAGGCATTTTGGTAGGGACATGTTGTCTCAGCTTCTTGGGAGACTGAGAGAAAAGAATTGGTTAAGACCAGGAGTTGGAGGTAACCCTGAGGTGTGACACGAAGGAACTATATCCTGGGTGATAGCTTGAAGACCTATCTCAAAAAATGAATAAATAAATACTTAAATACATAAGGAAACACAGAAAAAAAATTGACTTTTCTGTTTCTGGTTATGTTAGCATAGATTTTATCAATTTTAAGAATCTTTTCAAAAACCAACTTTTGGGGTGGTGCCAGTGGGTCAAAGGAGTATGGCACTGTCCCTATGTGCTGGAGGTGGCAGGTTTGAACCCAGATTGGGCCAAAAACTAGAAAAAAAAAACTTTTGTTTCATTGATCTTAATGATCCTTTTGTTTTCAACTTCATTAATTTGACCTTAATTTTTGTTATTTCTTTTCTTCTTCTGGGTTGGGTGTTAGAAGTTTCTTTCTTTCCCACTTGTTTGAGATGATCCATTTAGTTGTTGGCTTCCTGTCTTTCACTTTTCTTGATGAAGCCTTCCAATGCTATAAATTACCCTCTTAGGACTGCCTTTGCAGTATGGGATGATTTGTGTCTTCTTTATCATTTTGTTCCCAAATTTTGGTGATTTCTTTATTAATCTCATGTTTGACCAAGCTATCATTCATTCTAAGTTTATTTAGTTTTCATGACTTTGTTTGAGTATGAATAATTCTGTTTCTGTTAAGGTCAACTTTTTTTTTTTTTATTGAATCATAGCTGTGTACATTAGTTCAACCATGGGGTACAGTGTGGGGACTTCACATGCAATCTGAGATATTTTATCAACCTGATTGACATACCATTCATGATATTTTCTCATTTACTATATGAAAACATTTTTGATCCTTGTTTAGAAGT
>CAUYON010139378.1:0-15532 GCA_963573935.1 Arctocebus calabarensis
CCTACCACTGAGCTATGGGCCCTCCAAGGCCCTACTCACGGAGCTATGGGTGCTGAGCCGCACATTTTTTTTTTTTTTTTTTTTTGAGACAGAGCCTCAAGCTGTCGCCCTGGATAGAGCGCTATGGCATCACAGCTCACAGCAACCTCCAATTCCTGGACTCAAGTGAGTCTCCTGCCTCTGCCTCCCAAGTAGCTGGGACTACAGGCGCCCGCCACAACGCCCGGCTATTTTTGTTTGGTTTGCAGCCGTCATTGTTGGTTGGCAGGCCCGGGCTGGATTCGAACCCGCCAGCTCAGGTTTACATGGCTGGCGCCTTAGCCCACTGAGCCACAGGCGCCAAGCCCCGCACATGTTTTTTTAATTCCAAGTTTACAGAGGAAACTAGCAGCACCCCCTTCCTTAATCCTGCCTAAGCCACGGTGCCTCTACCAGACATCACCTATCTTTTAAATCAGAAAGTCTGATCTTTGTTCCAATAATTTTTCAGCAGTCCTAGCTCGCTCTACATTCGAAACGAATTGATAAAGAACCTCCTAGAGGGTTATTTTTGATAGGGGAATCTTGTGCAAACCCAGTCTATGTTTATCCGATCCTTAAGTGGAACATTCTTGGAAAGAAGCTGACCGCCCACAGGCCTCCCTGGACAACAGCACCACGTCCAGCCCTTACTTTCTTAAGCTGCCCATTTGGCTGGTGCCTCTCAAAGGAATCAGTTCATTCAAAAAGCTTAAGAGGACAAAGTGGGGAAGATTAATCCTCCCAAGAAAAAATTATTTCCTGTATTCCAAAGCCAACTGCGAATTTAAAAAGATATATAGTTTTAAAGATACAATGTTGCTTGGCACCATTCAAGCTGGTGCAGCTCTCCCTCGCCCAGTTCCAGGTCTCTGTGCCGAGCCCATCAATTCTCCTGCTAGTAAAATAAGAAGGAGCTGGAGGATCATTTTTCAGTCTTATCCAAGTTGGCAGTGATCCTTCTGGCTCTCGCTTAACACCCTAGGACCACAAGTCCCTGCCCACATTTTTCCTGGGGGTGGGAGACAGGGAAACTAGAGAGACATTACTGCAGCTGTGTCATCTCCTTCAAAGCAACCCTCTCGGCCTCGCCTCCAGATGCTGAGCCGGCTTGGAGGAACACTAAATCCCATCCCCATTGCCATTTAGCCCGCACTTACTCGTGCAGAATAACGATATCCCCAAACTACCCTGTGCAGAAAGATTAAACTTTGAGTGAGACCCGTTCCTTGTTGCTTTGCCTTTGTTAATAAAATGAAGCGCCCACTTCTCTCCTGTCCTGCCCTCTTCAAGTGCTTGGGAAAAACGGGGACTTCCGTTGTGATTCTCAACCTGCTTTTCGGGGTGATGAACAAGATTCGCATCTGCCAGGCATGCCCAAGACTCCCCTCCCTGGGCACACAGATTTCACTTCTCCCCCACAAGGCCTGGCGCAGTCTGTCCAATTCATAGCCCTGGAGTTACATGAGCAGCGACTCCCCCATATCACCCACTTTGCACAAGCCAGGACCACAGAGGCTCCCCCGAAATGTCTCCCAGGCTCTTCTGGCTGGGCTGGCTGACTGTCCCATCTTCCCTGCTAGAGTGGCAGGATGACCTGTGTGTGTTGAGGATGAAGCACACAGAATGCTGTCCCCATGGTCTCTCTGAGCAGGCGCTGCCTGGAGGCCGGTGCCCCTTCAGCAAAATGGTGCTGGTGCCTTCCCCGCAGGGTAACCCTGTGGGGGGGTGGGGGGAGGCACCTGCACCACTGTGCTCCAGGCATGAAGGGGCTCCCTGCCCCAGTCCGTGTCTTGCCTCTTGCCCCCCAGAGACTCTTGTGAAAGCAGCCTATTCCCTGCAGGGGACAGGTTGGGTAACAAGTCCCTCAGTGCTCTTTCTACTCCTCACCCCTCTCCCCTCTGCTCCCAGGCATTGGCACCCCAAACACACTTGTTTCGTCCTTTCTTCCTCACAGCAAGTGTTATAAATCCTGGTGCAGCCATCATTGTTGTCCAGGGCCTGGGCTGGATTTGAACCCGCTACCTCAAGTGTATGTGGCTGGCACCTTAGCCCTTTGAGCCTAAATGACATCTTTTAAACTAAACAGTTTTACTGTTTCAAGCACATGTAGGAGTGTAGGCACGATAAGGTTCAGGCAGGAAAACCCCTTCAGGATCTTGAATGAAGACACAAAAACAGTTTATCATTCGTTTATCAGTTACTAGACGGAAACGAACGATTTTTATAGTTTTGGAAGGGCCTGTTCATTCTCCTCCCCCGGGACATCTTGTTTATATCACCATTTGCTCAGTTGACTTTGCCCTCATAATTTCCACCAAAGTAAACATCAACCCTGATTCTGCAAAATATCACACATTTCAATTTGCTGTGTTTGAGAAAATTCTAGATATGTTATCCCTTCTTTATCCCATGCTCTTAAAATGCTTTTTAAAGAAACCTGTTTGGACCTGTGGAACAGGCAGTTTTGATGTTTTCTTTTTGACGATAAGAGGGCAGAAATGTTAAGGTCGTGACTTCATTCCTTGCCTGATTTCCCAGGATCTATCTCCGCTTACTGGGACTCTGGAATGACCTCTGCAGCCCGGGGCCCTCAGGGAAGCTGTGGTGGAAAGGAAGCCCCACGCCCGGTATAATTATGGTACAAACAGCTGGCCTCTGCCACACCGGCTGCCCAGTGACCGCTGCCCCACACTTGACTCTTGGCCTGGCGCAAGATGACATTCACCAGAGTATCTGGGTCACAGGCCAGGGGGAAAAATAGAGGCTTGTTTATCTCCTTGCTTGGCTGTGGCCACAGAAGCCAGAACCTTACAGCTTCTTGGCAATTAAATGGTTTTCACTCTTTTATTTTTAAAACCTGTGGAAATTTGTAACTTGGGGGATCAGAGTGGTTAGGTGAATGTCTTTCCAAAGCTCCCGCTAGTCAGAGGCCCTGTCCTGGCAGCATTCCGAAGCAACTGTGAAGCCAAAATGCCACCACAGGACCTGGGCTGCAAACCCGCTTCTCAGATGATAAAAACAGAAACAGGGGCACCCAGGATTCTCATAGTGTGTCCTAGTACACTCCTGTCTTGGGTCCTAAGGCGGTCAAGGTCACAGTCCCACTGCTTCACATTTGTGTAAAGCTTTCCAGTCAGGATTCCATTGTGATCCCTGCCCCCTCCCCACCCGAGCTGACTCAAGGAGGGGAGTCAGCGTGGGTTAGTAAGAAGAGATGTGATAGGGAGAGTTCTTGGGATCCACCTCAGGGGACAGAGGGGAGGAAGAGGCAGGTGTGGGAGGGGAGAAGTAGGTCTGTAGATCGGGCTCTGTCCTGACATGGGGCTCAGTGGACCTTCCCAGCCCCTCAGAGCTGCCCTAGAGCCAAATGTTGAGTGTGGCCACCATCAGGAAGGGAGTGACCTGAGTGGGGTAACTCAGGGGGGCTTGATAGCTGAGACCTGTCTGTGGGTAGATCCCACAGCAAAGAGTTAAGTCCTGCCTCCCCGAGTTTTGTGGTGTCATCATAGCTCACAGCAACTTCATTTTTTTTTTCACTGTTATAAAATAAGATATTTCATGCAAAGTATTAACTCTGCCCCCACAAAGTCCAACCTCCCAACAAACAAAAGACTATCTGGGAATACTGTCATGCTAACATATTAACCACAGCAACTTCAAACTTGTGATCAGGCTCGGCACCTGTGGCTTAGCGGGCTAAGGCGCCAGCCATGTAAACCTGAGCTGGCAGGTTCGAATCCAGCCCGGGCCTGCCAAACAACAATGACGGCTGCAACCCAAACAAAAATAGCCGGGTGTTGTGGCAGGCGCCTGTAGTCCCAGCTACTTGGGAGGCAGAGGCAGGAGACTCGCTTGAGCCCAGGAATTGGAGGTTGCTATGAGCTGAAATGCCACGGCACTCTACCCAGGGCGACAGCTTGAGGCTCTGTCTCAAAAAAAAAAAAAAAAATAGAACAAGATACGAGCTCTTAGGGATGGGATCTTATTCTTTTCTTTTTCTTTTTTTTTTAGAGACAAAGTTTCACTTTGTCACCCTCAGTAAAGTGCTGTGACATCACAGCTCACAGCAACCTCCAGCTCTTGGGCTTAGGCAGTTCTCTTGCCTCAGCCTCCCAAGTAGCTGGGACTATAGGTGCCCTCTACAACTTGGGGTCTTATTCTTCCTCAGGCTGGTCTCAAATGCCTGAACTCAAGCTATCCACCTGCTTCGGCCTCCCAGAGTGCTAGGATTACAGGCATGAGCCACTGTGCCTAACTCTAGCTCTTAATACTGTCATATTGGTCACTAAGTTTCAGCGTATGAATTTTGGAGGGACGCATTCAGACCATAGCAGATGGCCCTTAGCTACTTTATTTAAATTTATTTATTTATTTATTTGCAGTTTTTGGCCGAGGCTAGGTTTGAACTACCACCTCTGGTATATGAGGCCAGTGCCCTACTCCTTTGAGCCACAGGAGCCGCCCGGTCCTTAGCTACTTTGACAGATGTTTTGCTTTTCACCAGAAGCTATGCTCTGAATGATTTCAATATAAATTCCTTCCTCCCTCTTTCTCAATTCCAGTGCATACAAGATTTCTCTTGGCTTGGAAGAAATAAATGAAATCCGATCTTTTCAAACCTGTTGTTAGTATAAGTGTTGAACAATAAGAAAAGGACTTACTTAGTAGGAGGAGTTCAGATGGTGTTTCAATAAAGTAGGGTTCTTGGTTTCCTCCATTCCCTGTGTCCTGTGTTTCTGACAGTTGGTAATAAACTCTTTTTCTAGGAAGCAGATGTGAGAACTCACGCTTCCCAAAGCAAGAAGATAATAGGGAGAGGAAAACATAAGCAAAGGTGGTTAATGGCTTCCACGTTGAGAAGAAGGTGGTATTTAAGCCCACACATTATTTCATAAGAAAGTCAAAAAGATGTAGGAAAGTTTGTTAACCATGAGAAAGGAGATTCCAGAGAGCATATTTGAAGAGTGTAACGTTTTATCTAATTGTTCTAATAAATTCTTTTGACAATGAATGATAAGTATATAAAAATTTAATCAAAGCTGCTTTGCAGTGATAATGATTGGATCATGGCTGGTTGGTTAGCTAATTCACTGTTTAAAAAGTCGAAAGTCATCTTGGTTTGTTTCCCACTTTAACTGGCTACTTTTGTTTGACATCTGCTCAAAGTATCCTAGCTAACCATCTCCGAATTTTATAATTTTGAAGAGGGAAAGCAAGAAAGTGAACTGATTAGTTTAAATCTGTATTTGTAACTGAAGAAACTCTGAAAACAGCCTGTCTCGATTTTTCTATAGGTACAATAACATGCTTAAAATTCTATGGCAACAGACACTTAATCAGTGGAGCAGAAGACGGACTCATCTGCGTCTGGGATGCAAAGAAATGGGAATGCCTAAAGTCAATTAAAGCTCACAAGTGAGTCCTGCTCCTTCCCATTGACATTCTGGATGTGCTGATTAAGTTGGGGGCTAACTGTTGGTTTCATTTTAGAGGACATGTGACCTTTCTTTCTATTCATCCATCTGGCAAGTTGGCCCTGTCTGTTGGTACAGATAAGACATTAAGGTAAGTCATTAACACTCAAGGGAATCTTTATTAAGATGTATCTTTTACTGTAATGCTTAGGTACTATTTCTGTATTGTTTCACAGCTTTCATCTATTTAAAGATACTGTGAAACAGGGAAAGGTAGAAAGCCAGTCAACATTTTCATAATGGTAGGATAAAAAGCGACAAGCTCTGTATTCAACATGCCCTCACACGCGGTCATTGGAAGCTGTCAAGTGAAGAGGAAAGTGATCCTCAAGAGCAGCGATTCTCAACCTGTGGGTCATGACCCCTTTGTAACAATGAAAATACATTGTGGCATTAGGAAGGTTGAGAACCACTGCTCAAAAGAAATGTTTTAGGAGGGGAAATCCTTTGAAAATACAATAGATACAAATTGACTCAGCATGTTAAAGGAATATGGGAACAGAAGAAGCTTTAATCTTGCTTGATAAATATTTCATGACACTGCTATACAAAAGATGGCAGTTCCTTAAATAGCCCATATTTAGCAAATATTATCATTTAAGTCTTCATTATGCTTGCTCTTTTACACTCAGTGAAAGTTAATTGATAATCGTGCCATGAGTGAGCTTCCTGTTTTGCAGAACATGGAATCTTGTTGAAGGAAGATCAGCATTCATAAAAAACATAAAACAAAGTGAGTATTACTTATTTGAAATATAGGTTGAACATTCCTAATCTGAAAATCTGAAATCCAGAATCCTCCAAAATTTTTGACCATCATGATGCTACAAGTGGAAAATTACATATCTGACCTCATGTGATAAGTCACAGTCAAAACACAGTTAAAATTTGTTTTATAAATAAAAGTATTAAAAATATTGTGTAGGGGCAGCGCCTGTGGCTCAGTCATTAATGTGCTAGCCCCATATACCGAGGGTGGCAGGTTCAAGCCAAGCCCTGGCCAAACTGCAACAAAAAAATAGCTGGGCATTGTGGGGGGCGCCTGTAGTCCCAGCTACTCGAGAGGCTGAAGCAAGAGAATTGCCTAAGCCCAGGAATTGGAGGTTGCTGTGAGCTGTGTGACACCACAGCACTCTACCGAGGGCAATAAAATAAGACTCTGTCTCTACAAAAAAAAAAAAAAAAAATATCTATATATATATATATATATATAGTGTAAAAAGCCTTCAGATTATGTATATAAGATACATATTGAAACAAATGAATTTCGTATTTACACTGGGAGCTTATCCTCAAGATACCTCATTACATGCAAATGTTCCAAAATCTGAAAAGAAATTGAAATCCAAAATATTTCTGGGCCCAAGCATTTTATTTTATTTTATTTTTTTGAGACAGAGCCTCAAGCTGTCACCCTGAATAGAGTGCTGTGACATCACAGCTCACAGCAACCTCCAATTCCTGGACTCAAGTGAATCTCCTGCCTCCGCCTCCCAAGTAGCTGGGACCACAGGCGCCTGCCACAACGCCCGTCCATTTTTTTTTTTTTGGTTGCAGTCATTGGCAAGGCCAGGCTTGATTCGAACCCACCAGCTCAGGTGTACGTGGCTGGTGCCTTAGCCCGCTGAGCCACAGGCGCTGAGCCCCAAGCATTTTAAATAAGGGATACTCAGCCTATATATTTTACAATTACTAAATGGATATGAATATATAGATACATGTGTTATGTGTGTACACTTATACATTTATTTCCCTGCATGATGGTGGTTACCTCGGAGAGCAAATGATTTCAGCTTACCTTTTTTCCTATTTTAGGGCTGAGTGTTAATATAACCTTGGAGATTCTTTGAACTCAGATAATTGTCTAAAATGTTACTTATGGTTAGGACACTGGCCACATACACCAGGGCTGGCAGGTTTGAACCCAGTCGGGGCCTGCTACAGAACAATGACAACTATAACAACAACAACAAAAAAGACAGCCAGTGTTGTGGTGGGCACCTGTAGTCCCACCTACTTGGGAGGCTGAGGGAAAAGAATCGCTTAAGCCCAAATTGGAGGTTGCTGTGAGCTGTGACCCCACGGCACTCTACCCAGGGCAACACAGTGAGACTCTTGTCTCAAAAAAATAAAATGTTACTCATGAGGAATTTGGATTTTGAGACAATAGTCTGACATTTTCCTCCTTTGCTAGTAAAGTAATACATTTTTCAAATGATGTGACCTTGGAGATAGGTGCCAAACTTTTGGTAACCAGTTTTGATGCCCCTGGGTGGACCTATCTGCACCCTGGTGGAATGGCACCCTGCAGCTGCTGGAAGAAGCAGAGAGCATCAGTGGGTCCAAGCTGTGGTTCTTCATGGATAGGAGCAAATTGTTTTTCACGGCTGGGGCCCAGCAGCTACCTGTTTAGCTGTGGGCAGCTCTCATCTCTGTCTCCCTGAAGTAGATGTAGCTCCCTGCAACCTGAGCTGAGTTCAGGAGAAAGAATTGGATTAGGAAAGTATATGGATGTCAGACTTTTCGTAGGCAAAATGCATATCAAAACCACATTGAGATACCACCTAAATCCAGTAGAATGGCTCTTATCAAAAAATCCCCAAACAGGGCAGCACCTGTGAGTAGGGCGCCAGCCCCATACACTGAAGGTGGCGCGTTCAAACCCAGCCTCAGCTGAACTGCAAAACAAAAATACCCAGGCATTGTGGCGGGCACCTGCAGTCCCAGCTACTCAGGAGGCTGAGGCAAGAGAATCACCTAAGCCCAGGAGTTGGAGGTTGCTGTGAGCTGTGTGACACCATGGCACTCTACCGAGGGCAATAAAGTGAGACTCTGTCTCTACAAAAAAAAAAAAAAAAGTCCCAAAACAAGTGCTGGTGTGGATGCAGAGGGAAAGGAGCACTTATACATTGTTGGTAGGACTGTAAACTGGTACAACCTCTATAGAAAGCAACAAGCATGGAGATAACCTCCAAGAGCTAAAAGTCAACCTACCATTGAAGCCTGCAATTTCACTACTATGTATTTCCCCAAAGGCAAAAAAGACAGTTTATCATGAAGACACGAGTACTCAAATGTTTATAGCAGCACAATTCACAATTGCTTGGATATGGAAACAGCCCATATGCCTTTCAGTACATTAGTGGATTAATAAAATGTAGTATGATATACCATGAAGTACTAATTAGCCATTGGGGAAAAAATGGCAATCTAGGATCTTTTGTAACAACCTGGATGGACGTTGAGACTGTTCTTCTAAGTGAAGTATGGCATGAATAGAAAAACAAATACTACATGTACTCAATACTTAATTGAACCTGGTTAATCAGCATTTATGGCAACATAATGGAAGTAAAACTCAATGGGAATTAAGTAGATGGGAGGGCAGACAAGGGTTTGGGTTAACCCACACCTAACTGTTATAATGCATGCATTGTAGATGAAGGGCACACTTATAACTTTGACCTGAAATGTGCAGAACAAACTAACCAAAACATGTGTACCCTTGTAAATTCTGAAATAAAAAGAAATAAAATGTAATTCATAAGATATGTACCATCATGTGTTGTAAAGATAGAATGGATGTGAAAATGCAAAATATGAATATTATTTTATTATTACCTTGGTCATTTTATGTTTTCTTCATAATACAAATAAACTCTGATTTTTTACCTTCAGATGCTCACATAGTGGAATGGTCTCCGAGGGGAGAGAAATACATAGTTGTCATACTAAGTAAAATAGATATCTATCAGCTTGACACTGCATCCATCAGTGGCACCATCACAAATGAAAGGAGAATTTCTTCTGTTACATTTCTTTCAGTAAGTACTCAAAAATCAGTGATGGGAGTTTATGGGGGTGGTTGAACTTGTTGATGACATTCTAGAGATTATTACTCTTTTTTTCTCTTAGGAGTCTGTCCTTGCAGTGGCTGGAGATGAAGAAGTTGTGAGGTTTATTGACTGTAATGCTCTTGTGTGTCTCTGTGAATTTAAGGCTCATGAAAACAGGTATTTTTACTAATCTGTGTGTTTATCTGTACTGTCTTGTGTGCAGTGGTGTCATAAATCAGAGTATATGTTTTTGTGAACAACTACAGAAATAAGGAGACATACTATGTGTTTGGTATATAGTATCTGGAGCGTAAGAAGATGGTGGAAAACCATCTGGCCTTAACAATGCAAAAGAGGTGAAAGTGTGATCAGGACTAGTTATTTGTTTAATATATTAATCTTTTAAATAAGTCCATTAGACTTGAGGCCTGTAGTGAAGCATTATTTGATCAAATAGAGGACTAAACAATCTTAAGCTTTCTCCTTGGCCACTTTTACTTTATTCTTCTTGCCCACTTCTTCCCCTTTTCCACATAATTTTTTTTCCTGTAGGAGAAATGAAATGATACTGAATTTTATGCCATTTTGTTAATGAATTTCTAGGAGTAGACACTGATTCTAAGATTAAGTAGTTAAGTGACTTGGCCTAGATCCCCCACTTTTAGGTGATGGACCTGGGATTTAAGCCCAGTTCTGTCAGACTCTTAGGTTTCTGCTTTCTCTGCTTTTATCATCTGCATGTTCTATGTCTCATGTAAGTCTTCGTTCATATTTTCTAAATCATGGTTAAGTTTTATGCACTCTATCTTTGTAAATACTCAAGAGTTTTGTAGTCAGGATACAGCCTTATCTTTACCCTGTATTAGAAGTGAACACATTCTTCAAGGAAAGCCACTTCAAATGTATTGTTAACACTTAGGTTATTGGCCATTTGTAAGCATTTGTTACAAATTACTACACTAGGTATTTGACCCACAAAAAAGACAAGAGCTTGTGTTCATGTGGTTCTTATATTGTAGTGAGGCAAGAAAACAGCTTAGAAACAAGTAAGCAGGATGGAAATAGAAAGGTATTATAATTAAAAAGTAATGTGGGTAATTGGTTTAGATACAATGATGAAGGAACAATGAGTGAGAACCGAAGGATAAAAAAAGAGCTAATTCTAAAAAGAGAAAGCCATAGGCACTAAGGCCCTGATGGCAGAAAAAGTTTGGTGTATGTTAGGGACAGACAGAAGGCAGGTGTGACTAGAGAATAAGCAAGGCAGACCACACAGTGGGTGGCCTTGTGAGCCTAGATGAAGGATTTAGATTTTACTCTATTGTTTCATTTAATTCTTACTAGTATTTTGGAAAAATTTAAAAGAAGGTAGAACAGGGTGGCGCCTGTGGCTCAGCGAGTAGGGCGCAGGCCCCATATACCGAGGGTGGCGGGTTCAATCCCGGCCCTGCCGAACTGCATCAATAGTCGGGCATTGTGGCGGGCGCCTGTGGTCCCAGCTGTTCAGGAGGCAAAGGCAAGAGAATCGCCTAAGCCCAGGAGTTGGAGGTTGCTATGAGCTGTGTCATGCCACAGCACTCTACCTAGGGCGATAAAGTGAGACTCTGTTTCTACAAAAACAAAACTAAAAGAAGGGAGAACAGATTAAGGAGCCAACCCTTACAGACCCACCATGAGCTTCAGCACCTGTCACTTTATGGCCAGTCATGCTTCATCACCATCTGCAGCCACTGCCTTTTCCATGTTATTTTAAAGCAGATCCCACTTTTGTAGAGTTTTAAGCCTAGCAGTAACATCTGATTTGCATTTTTTTTAATTCTGAGGGGACAAGAATGGAAGTAGAAAGGCCAGTTAGTCTACTTCCATGATCCAAAAGAAAAATGATAGCAGATTGCACTAGAGATGGTGGCACTGGAACTGAGGGAAAGGGTGGGAAAGGTTTCTGTTGTCCTTACTGAACTTGTAGTTTCATTAGGTGAAGGGCTGTGTTAGACATCTTCATTATCCATTAAGTCAATTAATCTTGTATTTTGGCTTTAAAAGTGAGTCAGTGACTCACCGGAATGTAAAGCATAACTGTATTCTATGACACCATTCATTGATCACTATGGAAATACTTAAAACTTCAAAAAGCAAGAGACACTGCCTAGTAGTCTAACAGTATTGCACTATTTCAAAGAAAAGGCCTTTGAACCTGTTAATATTTCTATCCTAGGGTAAAAGACATTTTCAGTTTTGAAATTCCAGAGCATCATGTTATTGTTACAGCATCAAGTGATGGTTTCATCAAAATGTGGAAGCTTAAGCAGGATAAGGTCAGTCTCTCTGCACAGTATAAATACATTGTAATGCAATCCTTGCTATTAGTTTTACTTTGAGTGTGGTAGAATATTTTTTTACTAGTCAGAAGGCATAGATCTTTCAATCTCTTCCAGGTATGATTGATGTTAATAGTTTTAAAGACCCACAGATCTGCCTTAGAGATTGGCATTTATGAGTCTGAGCTGACAGGATCCCGGAACTCTTCTCTTTTAATCAGAGAAAGTCTACTTTGTTCTCTAAAAGGTGTTAGGTTAAAAATGCTGCCATTGCTAAAAACAATTTAGGTGCTTGTGATCAGTTATGGAACTAATGTTAATTTTGAACCAGGTATTAGACAATTAAATTCTCTCTTATAGCATCTCTTTGTTGTCCCTTTTGGTTTTTCAGTCTTGTTCGTGAAGAGTCTTTTTTGTGCAAGGTTTTTTGTTAAACAACAGAAATGAACAATACATGGTCCTTTTCTTTAGAATTTTTAATTTCTGGGTCCTTCTTGGAAATTGGCTCTGTGAAGAACATAGTCAAACCAAGTATGAATCAAGATAATAGATTACTTCTACAGTAAAATACAGTAAATTTTAAATTAAGGCGACTTGATTATGGAAAAAAAGTAATTATTCAGGATTTACTTTATGGATTTTCTATCTTCCTTTAGAAAGTTCTCCCATCCCTACTCTGTGAAGTAAACACTAACGCCAGGCTGACATGTCTTGGAGTGTGGCTGGACAGAGTGCCAGACACGAAAGAAAGCCTTCCTCCAGATGGAGAGCCTTCTCCTGGTAACTGAAGTTGATCTTTTGGAAAATTTGAAAAATATGTTATCTCTTAAACTGAAGCAGAAGAGATCCACACAACTTTATTGCTAACCTATCTTTATTTCTTTCAAAAGGAAAAAATGGTCTTTAAATGCACTTTCTTTTGTGTTTTAGCAAGTAAAGAACAGTTCAAAATCAGCAAAGAGGAACCTGATGACACAGTGCGGGAAGAAGAAAAGCAATCAAAACCTAATGCAAAGAAATGTGGTTTAACTGATAACAGCAATAAGCCAAGAAAAAGAAATAGCCTGATGTCAACCAAGAAGAGGAAATTGGTAGAAAAGTTAGAAAAGAAGAGAAAAAAGAAGAAAATGTAAATGATGGAGTAAATCCCAAATATCTGCAAAGAGAGCATTTTTTAGATAGAATCATTCTTTTCAAATGTACCTAAATATTTTTTTTTCTTTCTGAGTAAAAACAAGAAATGTCTTCTTTTGAAGAAATGTGCATCATATAAAACCATTTTTAAGTGTTCTTTTTTTTCTTTAAAACTGGTAATATTGCTTTTGACAGATTATTTCATTAATTGTGTATCAGTGATCTAATGTGTGATATGTAATTTTTACTTTGGGCAAAATAAATGAAATTATTATGATTTAAAATAATATTAAGTCTTGAACATAATTCACAAATTCTTTGCCAGAGGTGGATAGAGTTGTTTTTCAAATTTTTCTCCACAATGCAGAAGAAACTGCCTTATTCTAGCTTATTCAAATGGTAAGTAGTACTTTGAATGCAAACTTTGTTTATTTTGATAACAAAGTATAAAAAGATTTTTCAAATCAAGTATATTAAGATGTGTAGGTATATAAAACATATACGTATGAAATAGATGCTAACATGTAGGACTACATACATAAGATTATAGAGATTACCAAACTTCTTTAAATCAATATGCTTCCAAGCAATGGATGAAAAAGATAATTTAGAGGAAGGAAAATGACATTTTTGATTTTTGCTTTATTCCTTTCAAGGCATCAAAAAATTCACTTAGCTAATCTTAAACTAACAAAGATAAGTCTTAAATCTAGCTGTTAATATCTTTTCATCTCTTCTTACTTGGAAAATTATTAAAGTATTTTTTTCTTTTTCTTTTTCTTTGAAGTTAGGATTTCTGTTCCTCAGGCTAGAATACAGTGGAATGTCATAGCTCACTGCAGCCTTAAATTCCTGAGGTAAAGTGATCCCCCTACCTCACCCTCCTGAGTAGCTGGGGTTCCAGGCTTATGTCACCACACCAAACTAATTTTTGTAGAGCTGGCCTCTTGCTGTGGTGTTCAAGTTGGTGTGGAACTCCTGGCCTCAAATAGTTCTCCTACCTCAGCCTCTCAAAATACTGGGATTGTAGGTGTGAGCCACTGTGCCTGGCTGAGAGTTCTTTACATATTTTAGAGACTTGACCTTTGTCAGATTTGTGGTTTGCATGTATTTTTACCTAGTTGGTAGCATGTCTTTATTCTAACAGGTTTTTTAGCATAGCTAAAGTTTTTAATTTTGATGAAGTTCAGTTTTTCAGTTTTTCCTATCGTGAATCTTGCTTTTGATAGTAAATCTGAGAAATCTTTGCCTAGCCTTAGAGCCTGAAGATGTTTTTTGGTCTTTTTTAAATAAAATTTTCATAGAGTTAACATTTTTACAATTTTTTTTGATAAACACTTTCTTTGAGGAGTATGGAGTTGCTGGAGAGAGAGTGGATGCCTAGATAGCCTGAGCTCAAAACTTGGCTCTTCTGCTTTGTTGTGTGCCTCAGTTTCACCATCTATTTGGGAGTGATACTCCCTCTGTGCCTCCTAGGGTTGTTGTGGGGATTAAAAGGGTCAATATGTAAAGTCCTCAGAGAAGGGCTTGGCATACCATCAGTGCTCTGTGAATACTGGTTGTTATTACCATTATTCTTTTCCTTTTTACTACCATTATAGTAGTAAGACTATATTTTGTCATTTGACAAAATGGCAGCTCATTTGATGTTAATTACCTTGATGTCTGAGAAATGAAAGGGTGGGATGCTTCAAGGGAGGGGATAGTATAAGTAGAGATCAAAAGGAGGTCACCTTGCCCCTGGTGTCTAGGGAACAGGATAAATCCCATTCTCTAAAAAGTATAAATCTTTTTATTTTTTATTTATTTTTATTTATTTTTTTGCTTTGTAGTATTTTTTTTATTTTTACATATACATGTGTTAATTAGGTTTCCACTTTTTGCCTTCACAGAATTTAAAAGGCTTAAAATTTAATAACAATGTTTAAGATAAGGACTAGAAATAAAAACCACGTAAAGAATGAATGAAGATAAATACATTCAGAAACGAAAACAATTACTGCATCGAAATACTGAGCAATATTAGTAATAATAATGCCAAAAAAGTAATGTTCACATTGTCAAATAAGACTAATTATAGAGTGCTTTGACTGTGAGGCTTAGTATGAAGTCATCACTTATTTTTTTTTCCAAAGTCTCAAAAAATAGACAACTAAATATTATATAAATAAAAGTAAAGGAGAGTTTCAAAAAACAGATCATGCCAAATCCTATAAACAATAGAAAAAGAAGAAATATTTCTTTTTTTTTTTTTTTTTTGTAAGACAGAATTTATTCACAGAAAAGAATACAGAAAACATTAAGGCTCCTGGTAGAGGGAGAGAATTCTAGTGGGGAGAGAGAAGCTCTCTCCGTTTCTCTCTCTCAGTCTTTCCCCATCTCCTCTTTTAAGCCTTTAGTCTCAGGGTATATATAGGTGTATGGGTTCCTTGGCCAGGAAACGAATGAATACAGTCCCTTCCGCCAGGGGCAAGATGAATGAATGTATCAATGAATGGATACAGTCCTTTCATGGAATTGAGGCCTAGGAAATTCACAAGAAATTGACCTAGGCATAGGAGATAGGGGTTCCACATTTAGTCCTAAGTGTGAAGTGAAGGAGACGCCAAGGCACAGGTGTCTCCTCAGCAGTTGTCCAGACTTTTTGGCAATTGGAGCCTCTGGTGGAGGTTGGAGGTCCCCCTCCTTGCCTGTCATCCAGCCCGCTGGCTCTTCAGCTGGCTGCCACACCACCAACACTGCCAAGGAG
>CAUYON010139380.1:0-11723 GCA_963573935.1 Arctocebus calabarensis
CTGTAGTCCCAGCTACTTGGGAGGCGGAGGCGGGAGACTCGCTTGAGCCCAGGAATTGGAGGTTGCTGTGAGCTGTGATGCCACAGCACTCTATCCAGGGTGACAGCTTGAGGCTCTGTCTCAAAAAAAACAAGTAGAAAAAAAAAAAAATAACTAAAAGTGATTTTTGTACTAAATACCAACATGGAGACATTATCAAACATTTTAAAACAACTCATAAACTGGTGTGACTTGTAGGGTTAACCGATATTCCACTTAATTCATTAAATCTATCACTTTCATAAATAATGAATTTTTCAATATATGTTTAAAAGTTTAGCAAACTTAAATTTCACAGAAATGGCTGCATGCCTTCTTTTATTAAAATCTTAAGATTTTATTTAAGCTGACAATAGTCATGATTAGTCTAAAATACTTGTATTTATTTCTTCAACAGTTAACTGCTTACTAAGCACTATACTAGATAATGATAATGCCAAAGCATGCAATACACCAGGTTTACCATCCTCAAATTGGCAATATAGTAGTAGAAAGATAAACTACAATACCAGTGTTTTTTTAAATGATGGTTACCTACCATAAAACAAATGTGCATAATATAACAAGGCAAAAGAGTAAGAAGTAGTAGGAGGTTATCTGGATTTGAAGGAGGCTAAGAATGTGTAAGGGAAGGGAAAAAAGGCATTCCATGTATAAGACATGCAGGGAACAAGCTGTCTAATGCAGGAGAGGTAAGAAACTGAATTCACACTACCTACAATTTCCCTGCGTTGATACTACTATCTCCTAATCTAAAATAAAGATCACAGAATCATCCAGTTGATCACCAAAGCATCTTTTGGATTGACTTCTTGTGTCTGCATTGTATTTTGCCTCCCCTAGTAGCCCAAGTGTCAGAAGAGAACCCAAGATGGATATGGACTGGACTGTAAGCTCAAAGACTAGTTCTTGATGACCTCTGCCTTATTTGTTATTGGGGAAAACTAGAGAAGCATAGGTTGTGGGAAATGTGAGCACTGCCTTTGAGAAATGTGGTAATGAGAAAAAGAGAGATTAAGATCCAGAGTTAAGGAGTTTCTTTGGGCAATATAAAACATCTACATGTATGCTGAGAGAAGAAGTTAGTAAAAGAAAAAAAGAAGATGTAATTAAGAAATGAGAAAGAATAAAAGAATAAAGTTCTATAACAGGATGAAGAACATAAGGAGACAAACAAATTAGTCATGGAAAGAAGAGGGACACAACCTCTAAAACTGAAAAAAAAAGAGATGAATGAAAACCTTAACAAGTTCAGAGGTTTGGGAGAAAAAAGGTGAGGGAGACCATACCAAACATTTTCTTTGTGGTATAAAGTCAGGGACGTGTGGGGGGTCCAGTCTGCAAGGATGATTTTTTTTTTTTTGAGACAGAGTCTCACTATGTCACCCTGGTAGAGTGCCATGACATCACAGCTCAACCTCAAGGTCCTGGGCTTAAGCAATTCTCATGCCTCTGTCTCCCAAGTAGCTGGGACTACAGGCACCTGCCACGATGTCCGGCTATATTTTGGCTGCAGTTGTCACTGTAGTTTGGCAGGCATGGGCTGGATTTGAACCCGTCAGCTCTGGTGTAAGTGGCCGGTGCCTTAGCCGCTGAGGTACAGGCGCAGAGTCTGCAAGGATGATGTCAGTGTTTCTTGAAGCTTGGGCAAACAGACTGACAGAACAAAGCTACAAAAAATTATTTCCTCTCCCCACCAAAAAGAAAAGTATAAATAGTTCCCCAAGGATACTATAAATTTCTGATGTGAGAGCAAGCAAAAAAAGTAAATAAAAATTTCTCTAATATAAATTACCTATTTGTGGAACATCATTTTCTTTTTTACTCTCATACTTCTACCACTTCTGCAATAATGCCAAGTGATCATCCTTCAAATATAGTAATTACTATGAAATAAAAAATTCTAAAATCTAGAAAACAATAGCGATTAAAAAGAGGGGGGACCCAGTAAGTTTTAGTTTCCTATACATAAATGTGATTTACCTCTCGTATTTCATGGCCAGCTCCTCTGTACGATTGCAAGTCCTCCAAGATGCCTTCTGCATCTTTTAATACTACATTCACCTGATTATAAATTTCTTTCTCAGACTCTGTAGGCTGGGCATCTAAATAGCAGGAAAGCACAAGAAAATTTACAGTGACATGAATTTCTAAAAATTCATTAACTCTAAGCAATTAATAATCAAACTTTCCAAAGATAAGTACATTTTATTCAATGTTAACTTTTCACTTCTTAGAAAAGATCAGTAATTTTTCCAAAGCTCTAAATTTCAATAACTAGCCTCAAGTTTATAAATATCACCAAGGAGGAAGGGAACATCAAACGTTACTATTTAGTTTAAGTTACAAATTATGACTTGATATACAGGGTGGCCATAAACTTTGTGTGCAATTTAAAATATTTATAGTTAATATAGTTAAATTTTTAAATTGTACACGAAGTTTATGGTGACCCCAAATTTTAAATTTTTGATTGTCAATGACTTGCTCTACTACATTCATCACTGTCACTAACTGTAACTGCATCGGCAATCATCTATCTTAATGCAATAGAAATGGAGGATTACTAAAATATGTTGTTCAGCTATAGTTTAAGACCGAAACTATTCATATTTTATTTTCCTATAAAGTTTAACTTTTAATGACTAAGCTATGATATAAAACATAAAATTTTTGAAAGAATAGTTTTAAATGCTCCCCATTTCTAGGGCTCACTTTAAATTCTGTATTAATATTTAGGATAATATAGGTTAAAGAACAGAAAATATATATATATACATATCTAAGACCAAACTCAAAGCAGTACCACTGAACTTCTCTGCTGACCAACTCAAGGTCAGGATTTCTAGGCAGAGGAGTTCAAAGTACAAAATTGTTCCAGAATTACTGACCTAAACAGAAAACTGATACTTTAAGCTATACTCCAATTTTATTACTGAACTTTTGAAATGATAAAAACAAAAGATTCCTGCACTTGAGAGTAAGGGAAAAATGAAAGGAGTATTACAGTTATAAAAAGCATAACCAGGGACACGTACATACGGGCATTTTCACCCTGGTGTTACCAGGGACACGTACATACGGGCATTTTCACTGTGGTGTTAGCCATAAAACATATGTTAATGGATGACTAAATCTGGATCCCTCTGCTTGACTCAAGTTAACAGAAATCCTGCCTTTAATAATAATTTGGTCATTTGTTTCTCTGAGGACCAATCCTTTTTATCTATTTGGTATTCTTTTTTAAGCAAGGGGAACTCTACAAGAGAACTAAGTTATTAAAAAACCTTTCCGACTTCACCATATTCAATACTATAGATAAGGCATAAAGCACTTAAAATGATAAACATGATTACCATAACGTTGTAAAGAAGAATTATAGTGGCAGAATTCCTCCATGCTAAAATGTTCTCTTATAAGAGGAAGGAAGTTCAAATTTATAAGATCAATTAAGGATGTTTCTGATAAATTGTTGCTTACCAGTTATATAAAACTAATACCTACACTGTTCCTTATCCACCTCACCTCTCCACAAATACACAATGGTCTCTCTATTACTTTACTTGGAAAACGTCTTAAAAACCTAGTTCACACAGAAAACTAGGTATAAAGATGCCTAAAAACTATTGTGTGTTTGGGGCAAGTCATAATTCTGTTCCACTTATGAAACCTGCCAATTTGTCAAAAATATACAACATTTTTATAAAATTAGCAATTCTAGTACTAAATATTAAATTCAAAATACACAAAACTACAGCAACAGTAACAAAGTAACATTCATATGCAAAGTCAAGAATGTATTCACATATCTATTCCCTTATTTTTCAATTTTCAGAAATCATATATTACTTTGTTAGAGTGAAAATACCTTGACAAATTAATTACACGAGAAGCCAATTGAAAATTTAAAAAATTCTCTGTCCAAGGCTACAAAGGTATTATTAGGAACAAATACTGATAATGCATCTAAATGATTAGGTTAAAAAAATAGGCTTTGTAATTTAGCAGTAATATGCTTTCACATTTAGCTAAATCATATTTTCCAATGTAATAGTCAGACATATACTTTAAAAAAAAATCACACTTGATAACTTTCATACTTACACCAGATGCAGTAGAGAAAAATACTTTTTACATGCAAAAATGACAGTTTTATGCCTTTTTGTATGGAATTGTGGAACTACAAACATAACACCAATAGTAGACACATAATATAGTTTGAATTCATGAAGTGGGAATTCATGACAAAGGACAATATTTTAACTATTATATATAAACAGTATTTGAGAGGTTTGAAAATATTAAACTATGTATTTTTGGTGTGGTGACAAGCAGTTAACATAAAAATGTGACAATACGACTTACATACAAACAAAACATTATCAAGTAGACTTAAATAGACCTTGTAAGTGGTTAATGACTAGTAAAAGTTTAATAAGTACCAAGAAATTTAAAAATAAAGGAGAAGATTCAAGTTTCCCTTCATGGCGGGAAAAATACCCACCACCACACTGATTAAACATTTTTTTAGACTGTCACAGGAAAGTCACATTTATAATTTTGAAAGCTGCTGAAGACTGCTGTAGAAATGAAGACAAACAGAAAATAGCAGACAGGTAAGCACTAATTTACTGAAAGCATGTCATGCAAGGTGAAATGCTATGGAAAGAAAAAGACTGTATGCAATAAAGCATCTATTTTTTTAAAATGGTATTATATTATATAATGCAACCAAGACTTGTCACTTTGATTTTGCATAGCCAAGAATGACTTTACTATTTCAACAAAAAATGCAGCACTTAGCCAGCTAACAAAAAGACATTTATTTGTTGTGAAATAATGTATCATGCTGAGAATAGACATATTGATTACTCTTGAAGCTAAGTTTTAAAAGCTGTTCAAGGGAAAAAGGCATGTTTCAATTGTTCTCACTGTTTAAAGGTAAAATTAAATATGTAACAATAACTTCAGACCAGTTTTCTACAGGGTGGAGGATAGAAGAGAAGTAACTAAAAGCAACTGCTAAAATTTAAGTTGTTAAAATATAAAGAGGCAAAGATTAGCCATGAAATAAAAAAATTAAAAAGTAATCAACATATAAAAATTACAATTGTAGTAAAGAAGTTTTTCTGCTTTAATCTTACTTTCATTCATTCAATAAATATTTACAATCTCTCTAAGTTTCATCAAGCCAAGAACCAAAATGTACAGTATGTATCACTGGTACATATGGAAACTGAGTACCTGGATTTTCTTGGGGCTTTTTTGTTTGTTTGAGACAGTGTCTCATTATGTTGCCCGTGGTAGAGTGCCGTGGCATTACAACTCACAGAAGCCGCCAATTCTTGGCCTTTAGTGATTGTCTTGCCTCAGCCTCCCAAGTAGCTGGGACCACTGGCACCCTCCACAATACCTGGTTAAGTACCTAGATTTTATATAATAAATATTTTTGGAATGAATGGGAAGATACAGAGACAAAAATAAGCCGCCACCATGGATTAAAGGAGGCTACTATGCATTCTGATCTCTAAACTAATATAATCCTATATCATATTAAAAAATATGTATATTAAAAAAAATGCCAACAGAGTAAAGATATTTCAAAGTACATGGCAAAAGCAATTGAAATTTATTTCAATTTATTTTCATACAAGATAAATGGAAAAATATAGTGGGTCCCAGAATTTCTAAATAATGGGAGCAAACAGGCAATACAAAAGATACAAGAAATAAAGGAAATGTATGACTCAAAAGAAAGGCACTATAATGAAGAGTCAGAAAGAAGATTCTGTTCACTCTTACAAATGACTACTACTATTTATTCTCCTATTCTCATCTATCTGGAGATATATACATTAAGTTTAACAAATGTGTACTGAACTTCTATCATTTAAAAAGAACCAAGGCAAGGCTGAGAAAAGACAATAAATAAATAAATGTCCTTTTTAGCCCCAAAGACTAGAATTTAATGAGCTAGTAAATATAGTAGTTTCTTGGGCTACAGAACTGATTAGAATGAGCTATAAATTAACAACATTATAAAACAGTAAGAAAATCCAAGAACTAGCAGTGGTTGTACAGGTCCCATCTACCCCTCCATTCAGTTCATATGCTGCTATTAGGATAAGTGCTGCCAAATTCTTGTATCTTAGTTGGCCTATTATTAAATAAAATCTATCACATAGGAGTAATTTTTTAAAGGAAAACAAAATTATTTACAGTATTTATTATTACTAATTTATTTACAGTAAAATTATTACTGTATTTATTTACAGTAAAAAACATTGTTTCACTGAACACAAAATGGCATTCAGGCCTTGAGTCCTTTGTTTATGTTGTTCTTCCTTTCCTCAGTGACTTTCACTGGGCTAGCTTGAAACATTCTAATTCACCCTCCAAAATCCAAACAAACATCACCATCAGAAAGTCTTCCATGATGATGCCCAACTATTTATTGCTAGGTTAAGGTAACACCTTCCTGTGCTACTCAGTTTACATTTTTTTTTCTTTTACTAGAGACAAGGTTTCTATTAAAGTTTACTAGAACTCTAACTCCTAGATTCAAGTGATCTTCTTAACCTCAGCCTCTCCAGTAACTAGGACTACAGGTGCACAACATCATGCCCAGGTCATTTTTTTTGGTAGAAACAAGGTCTCACTATGTTGCCCAGGCTACTCTTTAAACTCCTGGTCCGAAGCGATCCTCCTCCATCAGCCTCCGAAAGTGCAAGTGCTGGGATTACAGGCATGAGCCAGGCGAGTCTGCATTTTTATCTATCCTACCAGATTGAGAACTCCTAGAAGATAGGGGGTATATCTTAGTTATCTTTGCATCCTCAGCACCTTCTGGGTGGTATATGGGAGACAAGCCATAAATTTATGTTGCACTAAAATGAAAAGCAGTTATAGGCATAAGGAGGTAAATTAAAGAGAGATTTAACAAGATTCCATTAAATCACATGTTAAATGCATTAAAATACTTAATCTGTATATAATATGATGCAAAAAGCCAGGTAAATCCAAATGAAATTACTTCTACATTTGCCCACTATGTAGACACAGTGGGCTAGACAACCAAGAATGATGAAATATTCATAAAAATTCTTCAAAACCAGCAAATTAACTCTGGATGGACATAACTGTGCATCTAGAAATAAATAATGTAGTACTAATTACATTATTCCATAAAAAGAATGTTGCTTTATTAAGTAGTCATTAGGAACTATGTTGGAAATTCTGAGTTTGGTATAAAATAGTGTAAAAAAAATAACACATCTGACAGGTCAAGGCCACTATTTTACAAATGCATTATTTCCAAAAGGAAAAAAAAACAGCAAACAGATAAGAGAGAAAATTAAAAGAATGAGAATGTTAGAATCAAAAGAAAACGTATTTAAAATCTAAGAAATAATAATGGGCAAACTAGCCTGGTATACAGTATATCTTCACTAAATTTCATTTACACGTATACCAGTAAGTATCAAACCAGAAGTTTACATTAGCCAATACAGGAACAAGCATCATTTTTAATTTATATCTGCCTTTAAGAAGTTAACATTTAATATGTAGTTCTACATTACTGGCTATTATTGCAGTTATTAGTAATTTTAACCTTTTCCTGACACTCACTTATTTAAATTTTATGGATAATGATCTAAACAGCCCAGAGATGGGAAAGCCTTGACCAAGTAATATTCATGCTTTCAACTTGACCACAACACAATGCTAGGTTTATAAAAAGATCAAGTGCCAAGTCTTGAACAAGATCTTGACTGTAGCAAAGCCAAGATTCTGCAAGTGTAACAAATTTGAGACAAAGAGAAAAAACGAGACAGGATGGTAGAAAAATATACAAGAACACGTTTGAAACAGATGCAAATAAATTAAAATACAGCTCTAGTGTAAGTTGCCTCACCTGAAAGAAATCTTCAAGTCAGCAATCTGCTCAACATCTCCAAGCTGATTAAAAGTCATGCTAAACATGCACTTAAAATAGCACTGCTTAATTGTTGAGAAGGGTCAAGAAAACTAAGGCTCATCTCATAACATTTTCCCCTAAAAACCCAACAATTTAATATGGTCCTGATATTGACATTAGTAACCTTTCCTACCTGCACAGAGTACCCAAACTATAAAAGTTTGTTTACAGAATGTAGTAAAAGTAGAATATGTCAGAGACCACAAATAATTCTATAAAATGGAGATAAGCTATAAATTGATGTACTCAGATGAATTGTCCTGGTTTAAAGAAAAAAATATATAAACGATTCATAAAATAGAATGAATTGTATAAAAACTAAAGTGAAGTTGGAGGAAAAGACAATGACTGGGGGTTTATTTTTAGTGATTTATTTGTTTTGTTTTTAAAATCAGAAAAAGTCTTTAAAATTTTAAATATTTTAAAATCTGCTCAAATGTTTTTAACCTCAGATAACATGCAAGCGACCACATTATTTAAAAATGTCTTCACCCTTTCCTAACAATTTTCTAATGATCAGTTAAAACAGCAACATTCACATTACAACACCAATTTAATATCATTTTTCTCAATTTGAAAACCAGACAAGCTGAAGCAATACCAACAGCCAAACAAGCAAAAGCTTTGCAACATGCACCAAGGTCAATGACACTTACCTGCCACTCTTAGACCATATTACAATAGGTCATGCAACATAAAACAAACAGAAGGCAAATTACTTAAAGGTCTGTGAACCCATTATTTTTCTCTTTATTTAGAGTTCGAAAAAAATGAATTCCTGAAATAAACACACTGAATTTTTTAACTTTTCAAATTTATCCGCAAAGATGAAATAATTTAGGTTCACACTTACCTTTTAATATTATGCCCAAATTACTGAGCTCTGAATGGCCTTCATGAACAGATTTGTATTTAAATACTTAAATATGCACCTAGAGTAATTGAAAACTAGTAGATTTTTCTCAACTGCAATAAAATTTTTCCCTAAACGTTGCTTCTACTAATAAATCTTGAGGGTGTTGTTCTTTCAAATTTTTCATTGAAATATTATCACTAGAGAAAAGATCTCAAATTATAAAATAATCTCCAAGTAAGAGATAAGAAATTTCTTATAAAAACAGAAATAAAGGCATTTTATCATCACAATTTAATCTACAAAATATGATTTCCAGTTCTAGAAGGCACCAGAAATTTTACTCAATTCATAGCTCAGTCATGCAAAGCAGTTAAAAAGATGGCGAAGTGGAAACATTCATTTTAGTGCAAGACAAACGCAGTCTACTGCAGGCAAAGAGAAATAGATATAAAATCATCTTCTCACTTTCAAAATCAAGGAAAAAATTTGGCCCCTGCTCAAGGTCTGTGCATGTCAAAACTTTAAGAAGATTCCCCATGTTAAGGTACCTGTCAAGACAAGAATGAGAAAAGAGAAAATATCCCTTTATAAAAAGAACATCTGAAATTTACTATTAAAAAAAAAAAATAGTAACAGGGAAAATGTTCATTAGGCCATGAATTCATCCTTCAGGTTACCCAGACTGTGCTCTGGCAGACAGCAAACCGGGTTCTCAAGGTGTTGGTATGTAGGACCTAGAGGTGAAATGTGGTTTTCCTGTACACAATGGAACAACTGTTGCTCTAATTCTTCTCAAAATTCTCCCAAGACAGGTTTCATTAATGGCCTTATAATGAAAAATTCTTTAAGTATTCCAATAGTGCTAGTATTCTGAAAAAGAAATTTCTGATCAAGAATTATTCACAAGAAACTTGTTAATATAGCATTGAAACAACAATTTATTTCAAAGCCAAATATTAAGCCATTTGGCCACAGCTCACCTTTGCATCTTATCATAAAACAGTATAATATAGAACTTACTTCCTGCATGCCATCAAATATAGCATATATTTCTAATAAAATCTGGATTATTGATTTGTAGGTTATTTGAAGTACTGATTCCAGATATGCAGCATGATTCTTATTTTTTAATAAGATTAATATAGGATTATAAGCGAATGGATTGTTTGACATAGTCACTAAAGCATACTATTAGAATGTTCATCATAAGGCTTCTTGCTTCATGGACTAATGAAAGGACAGCACTGGCTACAGACTCAACATGATCTTAGCAAATGAAAAACTAAAGAATTATACATATGATGGTGATGTTTGCCTACAATTAAGAAAAAAAACCATGCAACCTTTGTTCAATCCCATAATTAACAAATATTCTGACTGGCCTTCACCGTGGTGTGAGTATAATTAATCTTTCACCTTTACCATTATGCACCAGCTGTGAAGGGCTAAAAGAGACTTACTTTCAAAGTCCAAGAAAAAATGTGCTGCATTGTGGTCTATGTCCCTGGTTAGCACCTTAATGAGATTACCCATGCCAGCAAACCTAAAAATAAAAATGGCAACATCATTTAGTTCCAGTAAAAAATTTTAAGCAGAGGCCTGGGATTCGGCAAAGGCTGGCTTGCTCATAATTACCAACAGGTGCAGTTTTATATGCTTTTGGCATTGAAAATTTGGAACAATAAAAGCACATTTGGCTCTGAGTTTATAGCCCCTGTCCCTCTTTTCCATATATCAAAAAAGTTACATAAAGCAAGATGAGAAAAAAGATATTTTTACACATAACTTGCAATATTTACCCTTGATTACTATCTAAGTGTTATGCCTTTAAAAGTTTTGAGGTATATATTATTTTCAATTTAAATTATTAGCAAAATTAGAGATCTCAAGTAAACATAGAGACCACTTCTTTTAAATCATAGGGATATTTTCCCCTTGTGCAGACTTAAATCCTATTGGGAATACAAAGAAGATAATATTCAAGCCACATTTAACCATTAAAGACTAAAAAAAAATTTTCAATTAATGACCCATTTAAAAATTTCACCAAACATAAACCAATATTTATCACAAATTCTACCTCCTAAGTTTGATCAAAATTTTATTTTAAATCTTAGATTGAATATTCAACTCTATACAACTATACAATGTATGGAACTTAAAAGTTAACATAGCAAACAAGCATATAAGAGCTAGCAATTATCACAACTTACAACTTTGCAGAGGTGAAAAAAAGTAAAAATAGTAAAAATAATGTATTGGCATAAATGATGCCCAAGAATTAGCTGTAACACAGCAAGCATGAGGATGGGAGGAAAGTGGTATCAGGAACATCCAGGAAACCAGGTTCAAACCTGGAAGTTGGAGTAACAGGGAAGGCAAACTACCCACACCCTCCCTCCCTCCAACTGCAGTGCTTTTTCTCCAGACTCAGCTGTCAGAAAATGTAAATAATACAAAACATAAAAGTAACAGCATTTTTGTCCCTAACTATAAGCTTCCCAAGAGGAAATATAAATACATACATGCACTAGTTATTTGCTTTAGACATCAAAGTCTGATGGACAGAATATACATGTCTTATACAATGTTAAAAGCAAACCTAATTTAATCACAAACATTATAAATACTAAATGGTCCCTCTGTTTTGAAATGATATTATTCCCCCATTGTAAGAGATAAGGATCTATCTTCTTTGGTATTATACATTGTGAAAACTTTAATAACACAAAGCTTTTATATTTAAGGAAACAACCATTTTTCCTAAATCATCACATCCAAATAATTAACTCAAATTTGTTACTAAATTTATTCAACAGATTTTTCAAGAAACCTGTTTGGAAATAGAAT
>CAUYON010139381.1:0-13792 GCA_963573935.1 Arctocebus calabarensis
ATTCTAAATTTTATAGAGTTCTCACAAGATTTAAGTTAATTAAATTTAGATAACATCAAACAAACCTAAGTCCTCCCTCCCTCCTTCCCTCCCTCCCTCCCTCCCTTCCTTCCTTCCTTCTCTTCTTTCCTTCCTTATGCCATGCTATCTTGCTGTATTCTCTCTCTCTTTCCCCACTCTTTTCCCCATTCTCACTCCCTCTCTCCTTCTAAAAGATAAAATAAAGTTATATTTTTATATTCTAACCTCATTCTATAGAAATTCTTTTCTTATCCTGTGCAAAGCACTACTGAGCTTTCTACCCTAACACCAGTGGCATTTAATATAGATCTAAATAGTTGTTTCCTCATTATTGTATAAAAGTTTTCAAATATTCAGAGCTGTATTTATCAAAGAATAACGGAGAGAAATCAAGGCCATACCAACATTTGAAACTCACCTAGACAAACTAAGTACTTCCATACCTGGAATTTCTCTGTGTCAGCTCCTTGACCTTGAGGTTTGAAGAACCATGTCTTATGTTCACTCCAAGAAGCAATAGTTATAGAACAGGAGGCAAGTGTGAAGCTTCATGATCTTTATGAACTGGTATTCTGCCTATAGGGGACTATGAATTTCTTTCTTATATGAGACTTTATAAAGATGTAAAAATATGTTTTTACTACTTAATGAATTTCAGTTTATAGAATAAGCTTACAAGTTGGGACCTATTGTTACAATGTTTATTAAAATTGGGGACAGGTTGGAGGACCAGAGGGAAGTGTTACCTGAGATTAGGAGTTAGAAGTTCTCGTGGACAGTATGAAACACAGTGAGACTTGATCACTACAAAATTTTTTTAAAAAGTTCACCAGGCACGGTGTCATGCCCTTTAGTCCCAGCTTCTCCAGAGGCTGAGGGAGGAAAAACAGTGACAGCCTGGGAGTTGAAGGTGGCAGTGAGCTATGATGATGCCTTGCCCTCTAGCCTGAGCAACAGAATGAGACTTTGTCTAAAAAAAAAAAGAAAGAAAGAAAGAAAAAGGATTTGGAAGAAACAATTCATCTAAATCATATTATAGAATTGTGTGCATGATTTTTTATTATGCTATTTATTATTTCAGTTATATAATATTATAAACAAAATATTACCGGATCATTCATGCGATAGTAACATGTGATGTTCTACTTAGTACTTCGAGAAAGGATATTATTTTTATTTGTCAACATTATAATTTCACAGAAAGTTAAATTTTGTTATCAATGTCTCAGATCCACTTTCTTGTGTATTTCATCTTCAAAAACATTCAAACTGTAAACTGTGGCATTTATCTGAATCCTCACTTTATTCTCTATAGATGCTTTGAGCCTAAGATTAAAAAATAAAATTGTCTTGACTGACTGCCCTCTGAATGCAGAAACTGGGTTAATAGTCTATACTAATCATTAATTAAAAGTTTTGTTTGTTTTTGAATATAAATCCCCCTTAATAAATCCTGAATACTTACAGCATCTGGCAAATACCATTGCTACCATGTTCTATCAGATATTTTAATTGGTCCTTTCACAACAAAAATCTGCTATATTAAAAAAAAAGAGAAAAAGGAAAAAAAAAAAAAGACAAGCTTTCTTAACCATTCCATGGTAATACTGGTTACCCTTGAACAAAATGTTAGTATTTGATCAAGATGGCAATTTGTCCCTAAAAGCCCTTCATTAAAGACTGAGCCCATCTGTTTATGGGTCACACAACAATCTTAATGTTAGTAATGCTTTGAAAACAAGGTACATTCACTTACTTTAGATAAATATTTTTTGGAACATAATATGCATTCACCAGTTTTAAGAGAGTATATATCAAAATTAAATACAATTCACTTTTATTGGGAACCAGCCCTGACATGCTAGGGGTTCCATTCTAGTGGCTTGGTGGGGCTAGACGACAAAGAAAATGAAAATAATAGACAAGAGTCATAAGAAACAGTTTAAGAGTAGCAGGGATTGGGAGCCTTTCTTTGTGGTAATTCCAGCATGTAGCCTCAAATTTCAGGCTAGCTCTGTCTTTATTTCATGCCCCAATGTTTCAATCATAAATCTCATAAAGGCAAGGCAAACTTGTGGTTCTTGCTGCACTTGTATGTTTCTAACTAAACTGTTTTTTAACTATGTTAATTATATGGATTTGTTACTTTTTTTTTTTTTTGGTTTGAAAAATCTTTTTTTTATTTATTTTATTTTTATTAAATCATAGCTTTGTATATTAATGCAATTATGGGGTAATATGTGCTGGTTTTATATACAACTTGAAATATTTTCATCAAGCTGATTAACATAGCCTTCACGGCATTTTCCTAGTTATTATGTTAAGACATTTATACTCTACACTTAACATGTACCATTGTAAAATACACCATAGGTGTGCTCCCACCATTTATCCTGGCCCCTCCCTGCCCACCCCTCTCCTCTTTCCCCTTCATCTTGGGCTGTAGTTGGGTTATAGCTTTCCTATGGAAGTGTGGGTGCTTATATATTGGTTTCACAGTAGGGCTGAGTACATTGGACACGTTCTCTTCCATTCTTGAGATACTTTGCTAAGAAGAATATGTTCCAGCTCCATCCACGTACACATAAAAGAGGTAAAGTCTCCACCTTTTTTAAGGCTGAATAATATTCCAAGGTATAAATATACCACAATTTATTAATCCATTCATATGTCGATGGACACTTGGGCTTCTTCCATGACTTAGCGATTATGAATTGGGCTGAAATAAATATTCTGCTGCAAATATCTTTGTTATAAAGTGATTTTTGGTCCTCTGGATATATACCTAGTACCGGACTTCCAGGATCGAATGGCAGGTCTATTTTAAGATCCCTAAGTGATCTCCAAACATCTTTACAAAAGGAACATATTAGTTTGCTTTCCCACCAGCAGTGCAAAAGTGTTCCATTTTCTCCACATCCACGCCAATATCTCTGTTTTGGGGATTTTGTGATGTGGGCTAATCTTACTGGAGTTAGATGATATCACAAAGTAGTTTTGATTTGCATTTCTCTGAAGATTAAGGATGGTGAGCATTTTTTCATGTGCCTGTAGGTCATGCACCTGTCTTCTTCAGAGAAGTTTCTATTTAAGTCCCTTGCCCACCCTGAGATGGGATCACTTGTTCTTTTCTTGCTAATATGTTTGAGTTCTCTGCGGATTCTGGTTATTAAACCTTTGCCACAGATCTGACCTGCAAATATCTTCTCCCATTCTGAGGGCTGTCTGTTTGCTTTACTCACTGTGTTCTTGGCTGCGCAAAAGCTTTTTAGTTTGATCAGATCCCAGTAATGTATTTTTAGTGTTGCTTCAATTGCCTGGGGAGTCCTCCTCATAAAATATTTTCCCAGGCCAATTTTTTTAAAGAGTTTTTCCTGTACTTTCTTCTAGTATTTCTATAGTTTCATGTCTTAAGTTCAAATTGTTTATCCAGTGAGAGTTAATTTTTGTTAATGGTGAAAGGTGTGGGTCCTATTCCAGTCTTCTACAGGTCACCATCAAGTTCACCCAGAACCATTTGTTAAATAGGGAGTATTTTCTCCACAGAATGCTTTTAATTGGCTTATTAAAGATCAAATGATGGCAAGTACCTGGGTTCATCTCTTGGTTCTCTATTCTATTCTATACATCCACCTCTCTGTTTTTATCCCAGTGCCATGCTGTTTTGATCACTATCAATTTATAGTAGAGTCTGAGTCTGGTAGCGTGATTCCTCCTGATTTGTTTTTATTTCTGAGTAATGTCTTGGCAATGTAAGGTTTTTTTTCTGATTCCACATAAAATGAAGTATTATTTTTTCGAGGTCTTTAAAGTATGACAGTGGTGCTTTAATAGGGATTACATTAAAATTGTATATTGCTTTGCATAGTATGGACATTTTAACAATGTTGATTCTTCTCAGCCATGAGTATGCTATGTCTTTCCATTTGTTAACATCTTCAGCTATTTCTCTTCTCAGAGTTTCATAGTTCTCTTTACAGAGATCTTTCACATCCTTTGTTAGGTAAACTCCCAAATATTTCATCTTCTTTGGCACTACTATTAAGAAAATAGAGTCATTGACTATTTTTCAGCTTGATTATTGTTGGTATATATAAAGGAAATGGATTTGTGAGTATTGATTTTGTAACCTGAGATGCGACTGTATTCCTCGATCACTTCTAGGAGTTTTGTAGTTGAATCCCTGAGGTTTTCCAGATATACAATTATATTATCTGTGAAGAATGAAAGTTTGATCTCCTCTGTTCCTATTTGGATACACTTGATCACCTTCTCTTTCCTGATTGTGATGTCTAAGACATCCATTACAATATTATAAAGCAGCGGAGACAGTGGGGAAACTTGCCTGGTTCCTAATCTGAGAGGAAATGATTTCAATTTAACTCCATTCAATACAATATTGGCTGTGGGTTTGCTAGAGATGGCCTCTATCAGTTTAAGAAATGTCCCTTCTATACCTATTTTCTTAAGTATTCTGATCATAAACAATGCTGGATATTATCAAAAGCCTTTTCTGCATTGATAGAGAGAATTATGTGGTCTTTGTTTTTTACTTTGTTTATGTGATGTATTATATTTATAGACTGATGTATATTGAACCATCCTTGAGACACTGGGATAAAAAAACCAACTTGGTCATGGTGTATAATTTGTTGGATGTGATGCTGGATTCTTTTTGCTAGGATCTTAATTGATTTTTTTTTTTTTTGCATCTATATTCATTAAAGATATTGGCCTATAGTTTTCTTTTCTTGTTGCATCTTTTCCTGGTTTGGGGATCAGGGAGATATTTGTTTCACAGAATGTGTTGGGAAGTGTTCCTTCTTTTTCTATGCTTTGGAAAAGGTTATGTAATATAGATACTAGTTCCTCTTTAAAGGTTTGGTAGAATTTTGATGTGAAGACATCCTGTCCTGGACTCTTCTTTTTTAGGAGTTTTCATGTAGTCAATGCCTTTTCAGTACTTGATATAGGTCTGTTCAACATTTCTAGTTCTTTCTGTGTAAGTCTAGGGAGGTGGCAGGCTTCCAAGTACTGCTCAGTTTCTATCAGATTTTTGTATTTCTGAGAACAGAGTTTTTGTAGTATTCATTAAGAACATTTTTAATTTCTGAGGTGTCTGTTGTTATTTTGCCTTTGTCATTTCTGATTGATGAAATTAGGGATTTTAATTTTCTATTTCTGGCTAGGCTAGCCAAGGGTTTATCAATTTTGTTAAACTTTTCAAAGAACCAACTTTTGGCTTCATTGATCTATTGAATAATTCTTTTGTTTTTTATTTCTTTCAATTCATCTCTAATTTTGGTTATTTCTTTTCTTCTCCTGGGTTTGGGGTTGGAGTATTCTTCCTTTTCCAGTTGTTTGAGATGTCCCATTAAGTTCTTGACTTCCTCTCTTTCTGTTCTCTTAAGGAAGGCTTGCAGTGCTATATTTTTCCCTCTTAGAAGTACCTTTGCAGTATCCCAGAGGTTCTGATAATTCATGTCTTCATTATCATTCTGTTCCAAAAATTTGGTACTTTCCTTCTTAATCTTATCCTTGACCCAGCTATCTTTCAGCATACGGTTATTTAGTTTCCATGTCTTTGTATGAGTATGCAGATTCCTGTTATTTGTGAGTTCAACTTTCATTCTGTGATGATGTGAGAAAATACACAGAATAATTTATATTCTTTTAAATTTGTTGAGGTTAGCCTTGTGACCTAAGATGTGATCAATTTTAGAGGATGTTCCATGGGCTGATTAGAAGAATGTGTATTCAATTTTGTTAGGATGAAATGTTCTATAGATGTCTATTAAATTCAATTGTTGTATGGTGAAGTTTAAGTCCAGAATTTCTTTGCTTAGTTTCTTCTTCGAGGATTTATCCAACACTGCCAAAAGGGTGTTAAAATCTCTGATGATTATGGTGCTGGAAGATATCAAATTGTTTATGTCTGTTAGGGTCTTGCTTATAAATTGAGGAGTATTTTGGTTGGGTGCATAAATGTTAATAATTGTTATTTCATCACGTTGAGTGCTTCCTTTAACAAATGTAAAGTGACCGTCCTTTTCTGTCCTTACTTTTGTTGGTTTAAAGCCTAAGGTATCTGCAAATAAATTACAACCTCTGCTTTTTCCTGTTTTCTGTTTGCCTGGATTATAGATGTTTCCAACCCTTCACCCTGAGTCTATATTTATCCTTTAAGTTAAAATGAGATTCTTGTATGCAGCAGATATCTGGCCTGAGTTTTTGTATCCAGTCAGCCAGCCTGTGCCTCTTTAGTGAACAATTTAAGCCATTCATGTTAATTGAGAGTATTGGTAAGCCTGGTAGTATTTTGAGTGTCACGTTTTTTGAGACCGTTGGGCATTTTTAATCCTATTGCCACTGTGGGAGTTGTTGGGTTTTAATTGATAATTTCTGAGTGAGTTGACTTTGGTGGTAGAGCATTGTGGTGGTCATTACAGAAGATGGGTCTGAATATATCTCGAAGAGCTGGTTTAGTTATAGCAAATTTCTTCAACATGTGAATGTCATTAAAGTATTTGACTTCTCCATCATAAATGAAGCTCAGTTTAGCAGGATACAGGATCCTGGACTGAAAGTTGTTTTGATTTAGGAGATTGAAGGCTGATGACTATCCTCTTCTGACTTGAAAAGTTTCAGCAGAAAGATCTGCAGTCATTCTAATATTCTATCCCTTGTAGGTTATGTTTTTTTTTTTAATGTCTGGCTGCTTACAGGATTTTCTCCTTCATATTAACTTTGGCAAAGTTGATTACAATGTGTCTAGGAGATGCTTTATTTGGATTGGGTCGTGCTGGGTTTCTGAAACTATCTGCTACCTGAATTTCAGTAATTCTTGACCTGTTTAGAAAGTTTTCCTCTAAAATCACTTGGAGTAGAGCATCTCTGCCTTTCAGGTCATTCTCATCACCTGTAGGAATTCCAGTAAGGTGAATGTTTGCTTTTTTTGGAGTGGTCCCACAACTCTCAGGGAATGATTAGTCTTTGCTATCTATTTCTCTTCATCTTTGTACATTTGGGAATGTTCAAAAGCTTTGTCTTCAATGTCTGAAATCCATTCCTCTGCCTGCTCCATCCTATTACTGGGGGCTTCTACTGTATTTCTTGGGTCTTTGAGGGATGCAAATTCTTGCATCAATTTGTTAAAATCTTTAGTGATTTTATCTTTGAATTCATTGAATTCTTGAGACAACTTTTGAATTACTCCTTGAACTTCTGCCTCCAATTTTACTTCAATTCTGTTAATCTTATTTCATATCCAAATTCTGAACTCAATTTCTGACATCTCAGCCATTTGTTTATGAATGGGATCTTCTACTGTGTCTCCTTTGTTGTACCTTGGGGGAGTTGATCTACTCTGGTTATTCATGTTGCCTGAGTTTTCCACTGATTCTGCCCATGGTTATTTTTCACCATTTGTTTAGCGAGGCTGGTAAGGTAGAATTAAATTGAGAGCCCCTGGAGTTTAACCAGCCCTTTACCAGAGTCCTGGGACTGGTGATTGCAGCTTTTCCCCTATGGCTTTACCAAAGTCTTGTTCAGTACTACAGTCCGAGACTCTGGGGACCCACCTGGTAGATGGGGCTAGGTGGGCCTATCTTGTATTTAGCTAGACTCTGAGCAATCCCAGTGGATCAGTGATTTTGGTTTGAAATCTCAGATGAGGAGTAATAAAAGCAATTAAGACACCCTGAATGCCACTGGCAATAACTGGGAGAGGAGAGTCAGACCCTCCCTCTACAAGACAACCAGGGTATAACCTTGGACAGTCCCCAGGTGATCAGCCCAAATCAAGATTTCCAAACCAATTGTCCTGATCAGCACAAACACAGATCAAGTGGGAGAGATCAAAAGGTCTCCAGCAACTGGACAACAGGGCCCACTAGTCACTCAACTGTGACTTGCTCCATTGGTCTGTGGAGTCAGAAAGGCCTCCCCAGTAAAAAAAAATTATTCCAGGGCATTTGGTCTCTTTTCCCACTTTGCATCACCATCACCCTCAGTCACTAATTACCCCGCAGGGTAGTAGTCCAGCTCTCTGTAACCCTCAAGTACACCAAGGATTTTCCCCTAAGTCACAGAGGAGACAATGCCTCCCTAACCAGGTGGTCTTGCCGTGCGACCTGCAGGTGGGAGGAGTTCAGGCCTGATACCCTCTGGAGATCATTAGAAATTGGGTAGTGTTCCATCTGTGCCTGTGCCCATCCAGGGATTACTGTAGAGGAGTATGGTTCTCTCCCTCAGAGGCCATGCCTCTGCCTTGGCCACACTCTACCTCTGGAACCCCTGTAGTTCAGGTCAGTGTCCCTTAGCATTCCACAGAATTAGGGAGGTGTCTCTCCCACATTTGACCCCACTGGGAGGTCAAATTCCAATGAGCAGAGCCACCGTTACTGTCAGGGGTGACACTGCCACTGTCTGGGGTGGCGTCACAGGTCTGGGGTACTGCTGTGCACAGATCACAGGAGCCAGGTGAGGAGCTGGAGGGCACTGATACCAGCCAAGTGTATTGCAGCAGCCTGCGGGACCTGGAGGGTGGAATCACCAACCCCTGGCTGTGGGTTTGAGGAGGCAGGCAGGGAGCCAGGGAGCTGGTGGATGGTGCCCCACGGGTAGCAGAAGTAGGTGGGGGTGCTAGTGGTTGCCACCTTGGTCCTGCCCTATGCTCTTTCTAACCTGGGGTATGTCTCTCTGCCTTTGTGACTCCCCACCTCTATTAAAGTTATAATTTCAGTGCAGCTGCCCCACAGCCCATGAGATTCTCCCCTAGCAAAAATATGTGAGACACTCCAGATTCTGCAGAGGTAGTCCTCTAGACCACTAGGAGAGAGGGGAAGGGTGAATTGGGAGTTCAGGAAGGTAGGGAGAAAATTCGTTCAACTTTTGTTCCTGGCAAGAGACTGCCTGAGGTTGCAGTGGTATCCCTCTGTGGAGGGAGTCCCAGCTCTCAGTTGCTCCCTTCCCCTTGGTGAAACCAAAGGTCCTCTGTTCACTACTCACCTCAAGTTGCTCTGGGGAGGGAGGGGCAGAGGGGAAGGACTCCTGTCCTCTTTGGGATGAGTTCTGTACCTAAAATTTGTTTCCTTGGCATCCCAGCTTGCCTCAGCAGGGGTGATCTAAACCTATCAATCCTCTCTCTCATGTTGGTTCCAAATCTTCCACTTTATTGGGCTGGTTCTCACCATCAATTCTTCCTCTGGATGGGAGCCTCTGCTGTAAGCTGGCTTCAGTTGGCCATCTTGTCTCTTTTCCAGATTGCTTACTTTTATTGCTTTAAGATATTTATTATCTCAACACAACAGATTATGTAACAATGAAAACAGTCCAAGAGTATGACGTCAGAGAAGTCCCAAATTAGGCCATGTACATAAATCACAAAAAGTGATCATTAACACTCAGAAAGCATTATGTTCAGACAGACTCCTCTGGCCATAACAAGGTTGCACAATAAAAGAGATAATTAATCTTCTTATCTAGTCTGGAGCAATTCTTGCTGTGTTCCACGAAGTTTAAACATTCTACATTCTCAACTACCAAAATCACATTCCAGAACAGAGCTGCCCCACTGTAGCAGAACGCCTCTGCAAGCAGGTGAGGGGAATTACCAGCAAGACAACTTTCAGAGTTTTAAAGGTGCAGGCCTTGCACAGTGCTTTGCACTGAAATTAGGGCTTTCCTGAGTCAATTTTCTCGTTTCTGTTTTCTTTGTCCATTTTTTGTAATCATATTCCTAATTCCATTCCTAATCTTCATACAACTAATAACTGAATATTGGTTTCAAGCTTATAAACTCATTATTAATAGTAATACATACACATAAATATATGACTCTTCCCTTAAGCACTTCCATATAAACCCTGCAACCTTCTTTCCAAATGAATTATAAAAATTGGTCCAAGGGCGTTGCTCATACTGGAACAAACAATTGTAAATATATTTTAGTTTGCTAGACATAGCAAGAAAACGCATATCCTAACAGAATAATACATTACAACTTAATAAGCTACAGCAGAATGAAAAAAGTAATATATATTAATCCCAAGGAAAGCAAGAATAAAATTAATCAAGGTAAAACACATCATAAATAATATACATGAATAAAAATAAAAGTATTCATATTATCAATAAAAACTCCCAGGTCTCTAAAATATTTATAGTAAGCATATGTGTAAATTACTGTCTTTAAAAATGAGTGTTTTGTCTTGTAATAGGTAGTTCATCAAGATTACAAAAAATAAATGAAGAATAACATATATCTGTATAATAAATAAGAATCTTTATATGATAAAAGAAGAAATGCCAGACATCATTTGAACACATTTTTTGTGGAAAAATTAATTATAGAAGAAAGGATGTTTTAAATTAGATATATTAATTTTATCATTCATGCAAATACATAATTAAAATTTAAATACACAATATGATACATATGTATCTTTAAATGTGTGATATAATATTAAATTGAGTATTGTAAAAAGATATCCATTTTATGCACTTAACTGCCTAAAATTTAACTGGGCAAGCTGGGAACTTTCTTGGTTGGTAAGTCATGATTATTAAAATATTTATGAGATATATACAGTAATTTTGAATTTGCAGTGCTGAGGATATTGCCTATTGCAAAACAAGCTTTTCTTACAAAAGCATATGTTGCTTTCATATATGATCATGCTAAAAAATGTTTGATCAGGACAACAGAAACAAAAAAAAATGCTGAGGTCTGGCCTAGTAACTTATTAAAAAATACTTAACTTAAATAAAAGAATATGAAATTATGAAAAAAATAAAATAATCTTTCCAATATTTACAGTAACAATGCTTCATTGTTTTAAGTTTTTTAAAGGCATATTTTCTCCATGCAACCATTGATGGACATTTACTTGTTTCCACATCTTAACTGTTCTTAATAATGCTGCAATGTACATAGGATTATAAACATATTTTTGATGTTCTAATTTCAATTCATTTGGATAAATACTCAGATGTGAGATTGCTAGATAATATGCCAGTTATTATTCTAATTTTTTTAGGGACTTTCACATGTTTTTCACTACACCATTTTAATTTTCACTAACAGTGTGACAAAGATTAACATTTATTTCACATTCTCACCAATACTTTTTTGATAATATGCATACGAATAGGTGTGGCATGCTGTCCCACTGTGTGACAGTTTTGAGCCTTTAAAAGGAAAGAAATCCTACCATATAAGACAACAATGAATCATAAGTTATGTTACATGACATAAGCAGGTCACAGAACAAATATTGTATGACTTTTGTATAAGGTGTCTAAAACAGTCATGTTTATAGTAGCAGAGAGTAAAATAGTGATTTCTATGGTCTGAAAACAGGGGAACCTGGAGAAGAGCTATTTATTAAGTATGAAATTTAAGTTATTCAACATGAAGAAGTTCTAGATATCTGTGGCACAGTATTGTGCTTACAGTTAAAAATACTGGATTATATGGTTAGAACATTCTTAAGAGTGTAGATCTCACATTAAGTGTTCTTGCCACAATTCAAAAAAATCAAAGTACATTTAGTACTGTATCCAGTAATCTTTCTTGGTTAAAGAAGACATTTGATTTTCCTGCACAATTAATTATGCAATAATTATATAATAAATAATCTGAACTTTTGGTATGTATGTGTGTGTGTGTGTGTGTGTGTATGTACATACAAATATCCCAGGTTGGGGTGTGTATATATGCACATACATACCCACAGCAAGTTCAGATTATTGTACAATTACTAAATAAGTCTTACTTTTAAAAGGAAAAAAATATTATCAACTCTTTTTCATGTAAAATATCTAAGACATCAATTCCTTACACAAATAATATGGTTCAATCATATTTTTGGGGGATGAGACCATTATATAACCTTGTTTTGTTTATTTGGATATGAAATGTCAGCTCTGTAATGACATACAATACCTGAGGTGCCCAAGGTGTTCTCTGGGGTAACATAGTCATTATTCTGAGCTTTATTCTTTTCCCCTGCTTTTTCTGACTGTGATTACCTTAATCCTTTTTCTTGGTTGTTCTGGCAATTAAACCTAATCTTTCTTTTTGCTCCTTATACTGTGCATTATTATTTTCATGACCTTAAAAAATTACATACTTGGAAAATCACACAAATTTATCAGAACTGAAATTTTTCGGATCTAGAGGAATATTCTTATTCATCTCAGAAAAGTTTGGAGCTGATACAGAAAACATCGATGTTCTATGAATGCAATGAACTGATGTAACAGTAGTGATTGGAAAAAAACTTGAGTCCTATTTCAATGTTTTTCCTGATCAAATTATATAGCCTCTTTGTACCTCCAATATTCTAGCCACACAAGCAACCCTAAATAGAACTGCTTCCCAATTATAAGAAATAATGTTAAATAATTTGAATCCAGTTAATTCTGGATATATGTGTTGATGTTTAGCAATTAGTCCTATGCTGATATTTGGTAATTGTTTAGATTCTGTGGTAGTAAATCCTTCCATGAGAGAGTGACAAAGGATAAAGGTAGCAGGTGTGAGCCTCTTTCAATTAAGAGTTGATTGCTATTGAAGCTATTTTAGAATCAAGAAACTGAATTTTTTATCTGTGTACCTTCTGTATGTAATGAAGGTAATTATTCTAAAAATAATTGAGCTGACATTTCTGTAGTAATACCATCAAACCTGAGTGTCATAATCTTTGAAAAGAGAATGTTGAAGTTTAAATGATGATTTCTTATTTATAGTATAATAATTTAGCAGAGTCTGGAAATTACTTTGTAGGATTAGAATAGATGTTAATCAAATCCAAACAAGATGTGAGGGAAATAATTGGAGTTTAGGGTGCATGTTTAATTAAGGGGTACTTAAGAACCTGCATAACCCATTTATTTAGGTAGAAAATACACATAATAACCTTTAAGGAAGTTCTGATAGCAAATGTATGACATTCAGAAAGCCTTGTGGGTGTTACAGATACACTCAACAATCGTATAACAAAACCAAATGTATTACATTTATTTCTTTCTAAAGGTGGAGCAGAAGAGGAGATTGTATATGCCTAGGGCTAATCATGCAAATTTAACGTGTACAAAAACATAGATTGGAAAGCAGTTTTTCCCAAAGGATGGCCAATAGACCACCTGATTATGAGTAATATTGGTGCCTATTTAGAGGACAGGTTTATGAGTCTCATCAGAATATTTACGAATGGAATTGGGATCTGAATTTCATTTTTTAAGGACTCCAACAATTCCTATGAACATTAAAATCTGAGAATCACAGATTGAAGAGGCTGCAGAATTTTAAGTTATTTCACAATATGGCTAACTAATGCCTGTTATCTACTAGTTATACAAACTTTGATCAATTTTTTTTTTTGAAACACAGTTTCACTACATTGTCCTTGGTAGAGTACTGTGACATCACAGCTCATAGTAACCTCAAACTCTTGGGCTTAAGTGATTCTTTTGCCTCAGCCTCCCAGTGGCTGGGGCTACAGGTACCCACCACAATGCCTGGCTATTTTTTTTTGTTGCAGTTGTCATTGTTTTTATCAGGACCCAGACCAGATTCAACCCCCCTGCCTTGAAGTATGTGGCCAGTGCCCTAACCCATGAATTACCGGCGCTGAGCCTTTGGTCAATTTTTTATTCATAAATAAAATAACAATATATAAATATGCTGATAATTTATCTTTTGCTTCAACCCACATAACACACATACACATACATAAGCACACATTCATTTATTTTTTTCAAACAA
>CAUYON010139382.1:0-12175 GCA_963573935.1 Arctocebus calabarensis
TTTTTTTCCCAAAGTCTCAAAAAATAGACAACTAATATTATATAAATAAAAGTAAAGGAGAGTTTCAAAAAACAGATCATGCCAAATCTTATAGACAATAGAAAAAGAAGAAATATTTCAGAATCATTCTGCTTGATCTAGGTACACCTGATATTGAAATTTTTTAAATATTTCTATATTTTAGTAAACCAGTGTCAAAGCCTGTCAGAAATAAATTTTAAAATCTTAAACCTTAAAATTTTTGGAGACTGATAGATGCATTTTAATAACAGTAACTATTGTTAATGAAACTACACTAAAAAATCATACTCTCATTTTGAAATAGATCAGAACCATAGGTGATGCTATTCGCTATGTGTAGGTTATGTGTATTTTTAAATATTCATGAACTTTCAATGGTAGATCATCAGCAGTACTCAGAATGTTTTATTCCTCTCGAGTTGGGTTCTTTTCTAAAAGGAAAGAGGAGTATGTTTTTATTTTAAACATACTAAGAACTCAGACCACACCTATGCCATAAAATATTCAAAACATCTATAAGATGCTTATGTTAAGGTGAATCCATGGCCATTTTCAAAGTTAAAATCATGGAATACAAGACAAAAGAAAACTAAAGCAATTCTACCTGCAAAAGCAATTCTCTTCTAACCTTCATCACAGTTCCCTTCTATTGACTTTTGCAACTGAGGAGAGAGTTGGCCCTAAAATATGGAGGATATAGAGGGGGAATGGGAAGTCCTAATCTATACATAGGAATAGAGGGAGGGATTACAAACTGTTAAAAGAAAAGCGTAGTCTCATGCCTTCTTCCTGCTTCTTAATGTGCCCTGTGGTGTATGTGGACTATTCCTGCAGAGGAAATAGGACATAGAAGATAAGGCAATGGGAGCGCTTGGGGCCAGGAATTTGAGAGCAGCCTGGACAACATAGCAAGACTCCACCCTCCTCTCTTAAACTTTTTGTAAATTTAGCTGGTGTGGTGGTATGCATCTGTGATCCTAGTCCCTGGGGGTGGGTTCTGAGGCAGGAATTGGAGGCTGCAGTGAGCTCTGATCACCCCACCACAGGCCCGACTGAGCAACAGAGGGATACTCTCTAATGGAAGGAAGGGAGGGAGGAAGTTAGGAGACAGGAAAGAAAAGAAAGAGTTAAGCATTTAAAGAAAAGTAAATGTCAGTAATTATTACGTAGCACTTCATCCAGTAAAAATAGATGCTAGAAAACTTAATTTAAAACAGATCTTATATACAGGGTGGCCATAAAGTTCGTGTGCGATTTGAAACAGTTTGCACACGAATTTTTTATGGCCACCCGGTATTTAAAAGAAAGATGTTGTATTCACAGATTGCCAGGATATCCATATAAAAGTTAAGGACAAAAAGAAACCAGCACATTATCTGAAAACTCTTCCACTAAACATTGAAATCTATTTAAGTATTTTGCAATCTGGCAGCATGCAGACTAACAGCCAAATGACTGGATGTTTTGGAGTTGTGTAGGAACAGGTTTGCAAATTCTGAGTAAGCTTTTAGGATATTAATAATAACTGAAATTGAAATTACTCCTTTATGCTAAATATAATATTCCAATTTCCCTACTGTTAAATTCTATCTTGAAAGTTAAACATTAAATATATAGAATCTCTGAAAAAAAAATTGATCAAAAAATGTTTGTATTCACATACATAGTGGTAACAAAGTACGTTTTGGGAACAAAGAATGTGTTATCAAAGGAACTTTCAGTATAGCTAAAAGTTTTTGAATCAATAATTAAAATTTTCAGATTTTTAGACATGTATATGCTAGGAAATCATCTTAAATTACTCAAAAAGGGATTATTTACATGGCCCTCAGAACAACCCTTGGAGGTTGAACCCCTGGTTGAGTCTCTCCTAATGTAGTGGACTGTATTTCAACAAATTGACTTTGTATGAGTGTAACACAAATGAAACTGATTTAGCAGATTTCATGTTTAATGAAAATATTTTGAGTCACTTGATTTTTCCTGATTTCCCAAAGTCAGCCAAACATTTTAGATTAAATTGTGTTTAAATTTTCCATGTGATAGTAAAGAACTTTTAGCCAGAAATATTCTTTGGATTTCATGACATTATTTTCAGATAATTTATTTGGAGCCTCAAATAGAGTATAACTATGTTTTATTTTATTTTGTTTTGTTTTTTTAACAAGCATACAATCAGAATTGGATATAATTTCAAGGAAACAAAGGGAAATAATTTTATTTCATGTTTACTTTGAAAAGCTTTCCCTTCAATTTCATTATTAAAACTTGGTCAACCTTTTTCAGTTGGAAAATATCCTTTACACTGATGGAGTTTTTCATGCTTTTTAGTAATACTAATGAGTTGAATAATTTATGAGGTTGTCATGTGCAAAAGATTTTGTATGATCTGATATACTTTCAGCCTCTGGTGTGGGAATGTGATTAATAAAAACCTAGAGGCATGTAATTTTTTTCCCTGATGTTTAATGTTCCAGTTTCACATGTATTGAATGTGTTATTTAGGTGTGTCCTAATAGTAAAATCTCATCCAAGTACAAATTTAATTGATTTCCAGAAATTTTGCAGACCATAGCAAGGGAAGAATATAAGGAAAATATTTTAGAACTCATAACTCATCTTCTGTCCTGCATGGTTTTCTTCCTTAGGGCAAATTAGCTAATAGGGAAATGACTGATAAGGAGGATTTTATATATTGCTCATATATTAAAACAAAACCTAGACTAGTCAACTCTGGTACATTTCTCATGCTTGAAGATTATGGATGTCAAAGAATGGTATGAAATCTTAATAAGTTTGGTTGTCTTTGTTGACTGTCAGTGATCATTTAGGGCCTCTGTTTCCCTTCCATAAAATTACAATGGAACAATGTTTCATCGACACCCAAGATCTCAAGGTCCTCCATGTCTGTGATCAAAGACATGATCTTAAATAGGTCTGATCAGGCATCACAGAAGAGGGTAGGCTGCTACAGCCCGAGGAAAAAAAAACAAGGAGCAAAGATGACAAAATTAATCAGTCATTTCTTTGGCAATAAATAATAAGATATGCTGAGAACTGCAAATGAGAACATTCTTAGGTTCCTCAGAGATGTGTCTGCTTAATACCTGATTTATCTAAGCTTGTGAAACCATCAAGATACGACCTTGATGAATAAAAAGCAGCTCTGTAATGAATCTGGAATTAAATTAGTTTTGATGGAATGTGCATGGCTACTGTAATGTGCTAGTTGCAGTCATCAGGAAATAAGAAAGGCACTGAGAAGAAAAAACACAAGGCCGCTATGCAGTGGTTGAGAAGGAAGCTATCGAATGAGGTGACTTCGTTTTTCAAAGAGTCTGTGGTTATTACAACATTTGAGAAAGAAGTTTTGACATTTTAACATAATAACCTATAGCTTGTGTTATATAAATACTGTACTAAACATCTTGATTGTTATTCATTTATAATTCCATTTTGGGTGGTATTTTGTTACTCAGATATCCATATTTGGAAGAAATAGATGATCTGGTTATGGTTAAAATAATAAATTTATTGAAAATTTAGTGTTATAAATTTTTTTAAGCAAGGGAAAGACAGGGAAATGTCTGTCAGCTCTTTTAGGTGTCAGTGTCATATTTTAGTAACATAGCCATGTCTTCACCCTGTGATTTTCACTTTCTTAAAATAATTTAAATGGATTACATAGGGTATAAATGTGTGCAGTTTAAAACAGTAAGCTATTTTAAATTGCACGACTTTAAATTGTACAGGAACTTTATGGATACCCTGTTTAAAGGGGAAGTTACAAAGTATGCTCATAAAATACATTTTACAGATATTATATAGATATTTTCATATCAATAAATGTTCCAACAAGCCATTCATTTTTATGTTGAAGATCTAGATTGTAGACTTTAAGCAGATTCAGAGAACTCAAGTAACTATTAACTTAAAAGCCTTTATGAAATAGCTTCTACATGGCATGAATGTGCTAGATTCTAGATTTGGAAATGGAGACAAATGGTTTCTGCCATCTAATAACACATATTTTAGTTTGTGGTTTCAACAGGGGTGGAGGTGGGGATGTGCCACTGGCTGCAAGAAAACCAGGAATGCTGCTTAAAATATCTGACCACACAGCAACAACAAAATAGCTCCCCACACCAACAACAAAAACACCAAAAATCTAACCTGAAGTGTCAATTGTCTAGTAGAAAGAAAGAAGCAGAGGGAAGTAGTCGTCCCTACAAGAGCAGAGGGGAGACTTTGGCTCACTGAACCTGGTTGGAATGGGCTTCCTAGAAGTAAGGACTTACAAACTGCCCCAAGAGAAGATTATGAACGTACTAGGTGATTAGGGAAACAAAAGCAGAGGTAACTACAAAAATTACCAAGCCATGGATGCATAAAGGACCCTAACTTACTCCTTTGAATGCCCCCAATACTTTGCATTTGATGGCAAATCACTTTGTAAAGCTTTGAGAAAGTATTTTTATTTAAGATGTTTCATGTTCTCATACAAAACAAAAATCATTTGAGAACAAGAGTTAGATCTTCTGTGTATTCCATTTGGAGCATCCACATTAATAAGATTTAGGGGGCTTATTGCCTAGTAAGTACTTTTTATTTTATTGATAACTGATGAATTTCAAGTATACACACAGTGTTAACCACTGCATTCATCACTTTGGGTAACAGCTGTAAAGGATGCATTTCCTATGGCCTCGACTGGATTATTGCTGAGTGACATGGAACTGCTTTTTATTACTGTTCATAATCTTGCTTACATTCTTCTAGACTAATTTTTGGTAAGGTATATACCCAATTGCCTTTATAAATAATTATAATACGGCACGATAAATATTTTTCCCAATGTGTGTTAAAAATCCCAGAGGAGCCTAGTAAAGAGGGTTGTCTAACTGAAAAATTATATCTTAGCTGGATTTGAAAGGGCAAATGAAAATCCTCCGAAACCAGTGCATGAAAGGGTAGAATTGTGGAGAAAGGGACCACATAACACTGTATAATATATGGAAGGGATGGAAAGGCCCTTAGATGATGGCACACAGGAGAGTGAAGGGAATGACAAGAAGATGAGGCTGGAGAAGTAGCCGTGGCCATCCTGTGATTGTCAGCAGAGCCTTTCAAGGATTTTTATTTGGAAAAATGACAGACCACAGAAATAGTAGTAGATAGAGCTAAAATTCAAACTAAACACGCGAGGGCAAGGAACATCTCCCCACTGTGAAGTTTAGCAGCTGATGTTCGGTTGACTCTTACACCCTGTCATCAGTAAAGATATCAAAACAGGTTAACTTAGTATCATTCACAAGACGTGTGTTCTATGTCATTTATAAAAACATTTTTAAATGCTTTTGGTGTTTTTAAAACTACTTTTTAGTAACCTGTGTCAGCACCATCCTTTATGCTCCATTTTTTAAATAGAGACGTTTGTTAATTGCCTCTGTCTTCCACGGAAATCTGTGAGCCAGTTGCTGACCTGTCCCAAAAGTCTCCTACCTTGATTTCTCATAGACTCATATTTTTAAAGTGAATTTTCCACATTGCACTTTGTGGCAGGTTTTAAGGAGAAAAACCAAGTGTCATTCCCAAAGCTGATGCCACCCACTCCCACCTTCCCAGCACTCCTTCAAGTTGTCCAGGTCATCCTTCCTTTCATTCCAAGCGTTTTCAAACTTCCCATCTTCTCTTCTGCTATTCCCCTGCACAGAGGCAGGTTCTGTCCTCTGTCTTTCCTCTCCTTCCTTTTCTTTCCCCTTTCCAGAAAAGAAACAAATGAAATCTTTTAAAAAGCCAAGGGAGGGCGGCGCCTGTGGCTCAGTGAGGGGGGCACCAGCCCCATATACCGGAGGTGGTAGGTTTAACCCAGCCCCAGCCAAAAAAAAAGCCAAGGGGGAAAAAAAAAAGAAACACTCTTACAGAAGGGGAAAATCACCATTATCATTCATGTAAAGATAGCTGTCTTTACCAGTTAGCTGTATGTAGGCCTGGTCTTTCTGCATATTTTATCATAGGAACTAAATACTGCCTGAAATACTCGAATAGTGAAAAGATGAATAATGCGTCATCTCTGCCCTTTATGACATTTACAAGGTTTCAAACTAGCCAAGTTTTCTATATATTTTATCTTGGTTTTTCACAAGCGAAATGTGCTATGTGATTTTTTAATATAATAATACCTCATTTTAAATAATTAAAAATTGCCCTAACTTCATGGCTAATCACAATCCTACCAAGTAATATCCAGTCTAAAATGCGGAGAGATTCTACACTTACTACCATGTATAATCCTAAAATTTAGTTTATCAAATTTCCTTTAAAAAGCATAGAATTCAGATTTTCTTCATTGACTCCATTAAAGAGATTAAGTTAACATTTCATGCTTACATAGTGCTTCGCTTAAATTCAATAATATTTTCTTGCATCTTTTTAATTGCATTTTTCTGTTTAAAAATGCTGTTTATGAATATCCTCTTTGTTGGTGTGCTGTAAGAAATATGCTTACATATGAATATTTTGAATTAGGAATAAATGAAATTCCCTTTTTGCTGTCAGAACCAAATTGTAAAGATGCATTGCATGTCTTTGAAAACCAGTATACTCTATTAGCAGCCCTGTCAATATAAAAAGTGCCTTCCATTTCCACCTCTTGCTCTAATAACCTTCCCTGTGTTACTCTGAGGCAGTTCACATAATCAGAGTATATTGTCAGCTTCCTGGAGTTGGGGAAGCATGAAATGAAAATCACGTTAATATTGATCCAGTTCTTTCACTTGCACACGTCCTTGATGTCCTTTTCCACTGAGCAATAACTGTTGGGGTTATGTAGCCATTTTCTCACCTTCTTTCTTAAATTCTGAACAATTCATAAGTATAACTAATCTGAATAAGAATCTAACACTTGGATATAATTTCTGTGAACATTAAATCTTAATACTCACATTGCTAATACTGCATGTGTAATATACCACTGGAATATTTTCCCCCAGCTTTTTAGAAAACAGCCTACTGCATGCATAATGTCTGTGTATCGTTTAAAACGAAAGTCTGTCGAAATTCCTCTCGAGTAGAACACAAAGGATGCTGTATTCTAATGTTGTATAATTTAATGTCCTAAAATGGACTCAGGTAACGATGATCATTTCTAATGAAGTTCATTTCATTGTAAATTTGAAGCTATTATGTTGGGTTTTTTAATTTTATGGTAGTGTAGGTAATACCTATTTTAGATTATACACTATGTTCTGTGTCAACAAAAGTAAATTGAAGTGGGAATCATCATTAGATCTGATTAGTTCAGGCTAAAAGTACCCACAACTAAGAAAGGAATTTGACATGTGAACCCTCCAGATTTTATATCTATATTTATTAAATGTATTCAATAACTGCTCGGACTTAAAACTTGAACAACAAATAGAAACAGTTATTTGTAGAAATACTTGCCTTCATAACATGATTTTGTATTAATAAAAGTAAGGCTCCTAACTCAGCATCGGGTATAAAATAATGAAAAGATACTGAAGATTTCTAGTCAGTATTTCTAATTCAGTGTTTTTTATTCAGTATCATTAAGCTTTTATTACTGGAATTTATGAAAGCCTGATTTGATTTTTTTTTTTGTCCTTAATTTTTAATGGAAAAGTAGTCTTTGCTTTTATATCATCATAATTTATATTTCTTAAAGGAGGAAATACTCTGTCTATACTATAAAGTCAAACACAAAATTAAATTTTGAACTCAAATGTTTTGAAAAGAAAATACGTACTTGATAATGAATAATTTTTATAGTTAAGTGCATATCATACATGTACCCTATTACTATTACCTCACAGATACATGGATACAAGGTCAGCTAAAATGATTTTTAACAATAGGCTTCTCAGTGTCATAAAAAGTTTTCTTTCATCTTTTTTTGAAATGTTCAAATATAATCTTCTCAGTAATTGACTGGTCCATACATGTTATTGGATGAGATAATTTCACTGTATTTTATGTACTTAGCTGAGAGGTATATTTATCTGAAGTCTTTTCTTTTCACCGGAAATTAAATAATATTTAGAATTAGTGAATGTACTGCTCTGGACAGATATTTGTTGCTTTGACTTGAGTTTTAATGAGAAAAAATAAGTCTTTATTTTTAAATTTCCCAAAGTATTCATGTTACTGATGCTTTCAAAAGAAAGTATTCAGGTTTGAAAATGAATTGCAACGTTTTGTCTTAATTACACAGGAGAAGATTTTGTCAAAATGCATCAAACAAGCTAAAAATACTGTGAAATGGTGTCTGTTGAAAAGAGTTTCTCCTTTGTAAAAGAATGGCATCCTATGAGATTTATTTCCAGATGTTTAGAGGCACAATTTTTCCATTAATACATTTAGGTAAAATTAAAATGAGATTAAGTTTCCATTCTGCCAGTGTCCTTCCAAAGATCAAAAAGAAGCCTATATATTAGATGTGTTATCTTTTTGTTGAGAAAGCAGTTCTTTTCCTTCAAATTTCAGATACTAAAAACATGTATAATAAGATACATATATATTTTTTTACGCAATTTGGAATGCATGTCAAATGCATTGATACTTAGTAATTGTATTTAATAACATCTTTAAATGAATGAAGTAGTTTTTGGAGGAAACAGTTTGAAATATGAGCTGTTTACAGTCCATTCATCATAACCCGTGCCACCTGCTCCTGTCTTCAGAGCACACCCAGGCTGGTGGGAGGGTGAAGGTTCCCACCGCGTTACAAGGAAAGCAACGGACCAGTGACAGCTTGGTGGGAGGAAGAACATTAGCTCCGCAGAAGGGACGGCCCCTCGTTTGTTGAACACGTGGTATGGATAGGCACTGCGCTAAACCTTACACTCATGCTTATCTTGAGGTTTTTAATTCTCAGATTAGCTTACCTTTTCCCCTTTTACATTAATCTTATGTAACATTATTCTAAGCAATAAAGCATTGACTATGTTCTTGTTCCATTTTAAATTATGTACTTAGTCTGGCGGACTCTTTTAATCTCTCTTTTTTTTTTTTTGTCTTATTCATTATGTCAAAATTTGAACAAGCGCTTTGAAAACTTATTTTGTAAATAATCTTCACACATTTCCATTGCCTCATCTTAACTTTGAAATTGTCCTGTGAAGGTTTGGTTGGGGATATTTGTTATTCCTCTCGCACTGACTGGAAAACAGAAATTAAGAAGTTGGTCTGGATTTTTTAAAAAATATGTCCCTAGAAGGGGAGGGGGAGGGGGGAGTATGGGTGGAGGGAGGGCAATTGGTGGGATCACACCTACGGTGCATCTTAGCAGGGTACTGGGGAAACTTATTAAATGTAGAGTATCAATGTCTTTATATAGTGATCAAGAAAATGCCAAGAAGGCTATCTGTAACAATACGATCAAAACATTTCTGAATGTATATGAATCGTGCCCTATGATTGCACCAATGTACAGAATTATGATTCAATAAAATTATAAAAAAAAAAAAAAAAGAGATGGGGTCTTGCTATGTTGTCCAGGCTGATCCCAAACTCTTCGCCTCAAGCAATCTTCTAACGTCAGCCTCCCAAAGTGCTGAGATTATAAGTGTAAGCCCGCCAAACAACAATGACGGCTGCAACCAAAAAAAAAAAAAAAAAAAAAAGACTGGGCGTGTGGCAGGCACCTGTATTCCCAGCTAGGGAGGTGGAGGCAGGAGACTTGCTTGAGCCCACGAGTTGGAGGTTGCTGTGAGCTGTGATGCTACGGCACTCTATGCAGGGTGACTGCTTGAGGCTCTGTCTCAAAAAAAAAAAAAGAAAAGAAAAAAAGAAAAAGGAAAACATGCTTGGTCTTAAAGATAAAGCAGAAAGTCCATACATTTAAGGTGCTTATATTTTAGTGTGGAAGACAGAAAATCAAATATATATTATATCATGCAGTGTTAACTTTAAGGAAAAAAAGGGCAGGGGGCAAGGAATGCTGAGTTGCAGGCGGCTGTAATTGTATGCTAGGGAGGTCCTCTTTACAAAGGAATTTTGTTTTTAGAGACAGAGTCTCACTTTGTCACCTGGTAGAGTGCCATGGCGTCACAGCTCATAGCAACCTCCAGCTCTTGGGCTTAGGCAATTCTCTTGCCTCAGCCTCCTGAGTAGCTGAGACTACAGGTGCCCGCCACAATGCCTGGCTATTTTTTGTTGCAATTTGGCCGGGGCTGGTGCCCTACTCACTGAGCCACAGGGGCCGCCCATTCAAAGGATATTTTGAGTAAAGGCTCCAAGGAGGTGAGGGAAAGAGTATATAGATATGGGATAAAAAAGACCTTGGTAGAGGGACTAGCAGGGGCAAGGCCTTAAGGCAGGCATGTGCCTCCTATGTTTCAAGAAGTGAGAAGGCAAAGTGAGGCGGGGCATGGAGTAAGTTAGAGGAAGAAGAGTGGGTGAGTTGAGAGGAGTAACAGAAAAGTTAGGGAGTAGGGTAGGAACAATGGTAGTGGCTATTCTGAAAGGGGCCTATCACAAGGACTTGGTTTCCTTTGGAGTGAACCATTAGGGGAATAGTGAACCATCCTGTGACTTTTTTTTTTTTTTTTGAGACAGAGCCTCAAGCTGTCTCCCTGGATAGAGTGCAGTAACGTCACAGCTCACAGCAACCTCCAATTCCTGGGCTCAAGCGAGTCTCTTGCCACCACTTCCCAAGTAGCTAGGACTACAGGTGCCCGCCACAATGCCCGGCTATTTTTGGGTTGCAGCCATTATTGTTGTTTGGCGGCCGGGGCTGGATTCGAACCCGCCAGCTCAAGTGTACGTGGCTGGCGCCTTAGCCTGTTGAACCACAGGAGCCGAGCCTACTACAGTGGTTAAATATTGGCTTGGTGCCCATAGCACAGTGGTTCCGGCACCAACCACGTGCACCAAGGCTGGAGGGTTCAAACCCAGCCTGAGCCAGGTAAACAACAATGACAACTGCCAACAAGAAAATAGTCAGGCATTGTGGCAGGCACCTTTAGTCCCAGCTACTTAGGATGAGGCAAGAGAATCGCTTTAGCCCAAGAGTTGGAGGATGCTGTGAGCTGTGATGCCATGGCACTCTACTGAAGGCGACATAGTGAGACACTGTCTCAAAAAAAAAAAAAAGATGCTAGATATCAACACCTGAAAGTACAGAATTTCTAGTTATTGAGATGAACAACATAGGAAGATAGGCTTGAGGGAAGAGATCAGATCAAGAGCTCACTTTTAGACACATTACATGTGAGAGGCCCATTAGATAAGCAAGGAAAAATGTTGAGCAGAGAGTTGGATATGAGTCTTGAGTACAGAGGAAATAAAGTTGCTGGATATAGGCATAGATGTGATATTTAAATTATTTTTTAAACCATGAAACTAGATGAGATCACTAAAGGATTAGAAGAGGAACCAGCTGAGAAGATCCAGACAGTGTATAGAAGTACAATCAGGAGAATATGCTTTAAAGCAAAGTTTCTCAAACTTTAGTAATGGATATGAATTGTTTGAAGATGTTATTAAACTATAATGTAGATCCTGAATCAGGAGTAATGGGGTGGTATCTAAATTCAGCAATTTTAAAAGGCTCCCAGGTAGTACAGATGCTACTCGAACCACATTCTGCATAGCAAAAGTGTAAGAACATGATAAAGCAAGGGATTAGCAACATGATTTTAGCCACATGAAGAAGGATGTGATCAACTGCATCATGTGTTTCTGATAGGTCCAATAAACTGTGGACTAAGAATGTCATCAATAACTATCTTATTAAGAAAATGTTTTGGCTTGGCACCTGTGGCTCAACAGGCTAAGGTGCCAGCCACGTATACCTGAGCTGGTGGGTTTGAATCCAGCCTGGGCCTGCCAAACAACATTGACGGCTGTGACCAAAAAAAAAAATGGCCAGGCATTGTGGCGGGTGCCTGTAGTCCCAGCTACTTGGGAGGCGGAGGCAAGAGACTCGCTTGAGCTCAGGAATTGGAGGTTGCTGTGAGCTGTGATGCCACAGCACTCTATCCAGGGTGAGAGCTTGAGGCTCTGTCTCAAGAAAAAACAAACAAACAAAAAAAAAAGTAAAATTTTGTGGACTGGCAGGGGCAAAACCCAGACTGGAGTGGTGTCCGAAATAACAAATGAAGAAATCAATCAGAGATTGCATACCAACAAC
>CAUYON010139385.1:0-13962 GCA_963573935.1 Arctocebus calabarensis
GCGGGCGCCTGTAGTCCCAGCTACTCGGGAGGCTGAGGCAAGAGAATCGCTTAAGCCCAAGAGCTGGAGGTTGCTATGAGCAGTGTGACGCCACGGCACTCTACCCAGGGCGATAAAGTGCGACTCTGTCTCTACAAAAAAAAAAAGAATGGCATATAGGTTGGAAAATGTTTCTGGATTTTGCTTTATGAATTTTAAATGACTTCAAAGTGCATCTAAAGCAGTGTTTTCAACCTTTTTTTATCTGAAGGCACACTTGAAACTATAGTTAAACTTCCACAGCATGCAAATTTATGTTGACCAAAAAAAAAATATACTTACTTTGCTTTGAACTTCTCTTGGAAATAATTAATGATCCTTAAAAAGTTTTGTGGTAAACCTAAGATCCTGTCATGACACTCTGTTTGAAAATCACTGATCTAGATAGAGGTTTTGACAATCTGTGATCTTGGTCTTCCTCACATGTGAAACCATTAGTTTTTTTCCTTTTTTTTTTTTTTTTTCCCCACAGTTAAGTGCCTATTTCACTCACAACTTTTGGGAAGGCAAAATAATTATGTAACATTTTAGAAATTGTGAGACATAGTGTAGATATAATAAGACACTGAACTGTAATATCTGAACTTAAAGGGAACTTTAAACTTTGATGTCCTCTGATTAATATTGTTTGCTATGGTAAATATACCGTTAAGTCGGAATTTTGGATGACCATTTATCTATGAATGTTTAGTAGTTATTTAATAGTTGAGAAATCAAACCTTTTCAGTAAGACTGTCTTGAAAATAGCATTAATATTATTTCTAGCCCTATCAATATCAGGAGGATTTTTCAGATGATTGGAAAAAGAAATAGAGTTGATTCTCTTCAAGAAGTGGTTATCTTCCATAAAGTTGCCATGAACACTGAATTAGTGAATATACTGAGCCATGAAATAGATTCCTTTGAGCATCTAGTTGGCAACATTTTTGTCAATAATCAGCACATAACTTTTTATATTTCTGTTTAAAGGTGCCTTATTTATTTAACATCTATTGTTGATTCATTAACATTTAGCTCCCAGTTAATAGCACTGTAACTCAACAATTATTGAATCATGGCCACCTTGAGCTAGAACTAGCTAGCACTTTAATACTACATTTCAAACAGTGAAATTACCAACAGAAAGCCACAGAAATGCAAAAAACATGTAATGAAATAGATTACAAAAAGGATACTTGTTTATAATAATGTGAAGTGAAATTGGAAGGCAAAGTGCCACCTTTGTTCAACCTCAGCTGGGATTCAAGTTTTTCTCTACTCTGCACATATCTGCAAATGACTACAAAAGCCCTGCTATTACTCATTTTTAGTTTACAAACACCAGATACATGCTCCCTGACTTAGAATTGGGCTACATCCTAATAATATTGTTAAGTCAAAGATGCATTTAGTTTTGGCAGTACGTTAAACAGTTCTCCACTCCTCAACTTATGATGGAATTAGTTAGGTCCCAGCAAACTCCTCATGGTAAAGTCAAAAACATTATAAGGAAACTGTCTATATTTTAGTGAGTAGGTGAATTCACACGTACAAGATCCACAAATATTGAGGATTGACTGCTGAATAGTGAGAAAATGAATTGGGTTAAGTTGTTAAAATTATATTTTTTTCCCCTTGTTTTCTTAATGTTTCACATTAAATAATATATCCTCTACCTTTGTCTTCTGATTTCTCAGTATGTATAGCCACAAAGTCCCCATTACTAGTAATATTTGTTACAATTAATAAAAATTAATTCTTTCCCCTTTCATGCCCTTCTAATGTTTTGATAGAAGTCTGCTACTTAAAGGAATCACTAATTGCTTTGTGGCACTAAAGACAGAGAGGACTTTGCCAGTGTGAAACATTCCTTCTTGTTTTACAGAGCTGCCTGACTTTAATAGCCATCTCTGTAAGTAACTCTGCTCTGACAACCTTCAGACATTTCTGAGCATAAGGGATATCCAGTATAACAAAAGAGTTGAGAGCAGGGGATCTATGTAGATACCATTACTTAATAGCTGTGTGACTTTAGGTTCATCGCTTAAGTTTTTTGTGCCTCAAGTTTCTTTTGTGCAGTGAAGCTAACATTATCTACTTTATGATTTTGCTGTGAGAGTTAAATGTATTAATACGTGGAAAGGGCTTAAAACAGTGCCTATCACTTAAATTAGTGCTCAGTAAATGTTAGTTATTATCATTAATCTCCTTAATTTAGGTAGACCCTTTTTATTTTCTTCCTGTCCCTTACTGTCACAAGTAATAAAGCAATGGAAAAAACTGTTGTATATTTCTTGTATTCGTAACCTCTACCAGCACTTAACGTTTGTTATGATTAGTCAGTTTTCTCCCCTTGTTAACTATCATTGTATGAGGTCAGGAATGGAAGGAATAAACATACATGTATGTTCAGTCCTTCATTTGGGCCAGGCGTGATAAGGACTTTAGCAGTGAATCACCAAAGGATTTTTTTTTTTAAATATTCATTAATATTGTCATCTGTCTCCTTCTAAGATTAGTCTTTTGACAGACTATCCTTAGGAAATAATTGATAGTGTTTATAAGATTAACTCTGAAAGTGAATTATGTTAAAACTGGGTAGGAAAAAGATCCTATCCTACTCACTTTGTATTAAAAAGTAATCCAAAAAATAATAGTCCTGAAAAATTTTCAAAAAGGAAGGAAAATTTCGTCAAGTGTTTTGGAAACTGAGTTCCAGACATCATGGACTACACAAGTGATAACCATACTAGATAAAGCGCCAGTAAAATAGAATTGTAAAATAGCTATAAATTAGGCCTTGGATTTTTTTCTGAATTTATTTGCAGACTTTACATTTAATATGTATGATGATTCTGTAAAGACGTAACAGGTCTGGGCACGGTGGCTCATGCCTGTAATCACAGCACTTTAAGAGGCTGAAGCAGGATGATTACTTGAGGCAAGGAGTTGAAGACTAGCCTGGGTGACAGTGGGAGACTTTGTTCTCTTAAAAAAAAAAGTAATGATGATGTGCTATAGATATATGATATAGCAATCTATTTGTCTCTAACATTTATTATAAAAATGTTTAAACATAAAGCTGATAATTTTACAGTGACAATGACTACTTATATGCTCACCACCTATATTGTGTCATTCAATAGTTGTTTTTATAATGGTAGTTTGAGGTAGCCATTTACTTATTTTTTATTTTATTTATTTATTTTTTTTGAGACAGTCTCGCTATGTTGCCTTTGGTAGAGTACTATGGCGTCGCATCTCATGGCAACCTTAGACTCTTGGCTTAAGTGATTCTCTTGCCTCAGTCTCCCAAGAAGCTGGGACTACAGGCGCCTGCCACAATGCCTGGCTTTTTTTTTTTTTTTTCCTTGTTATACTTGTCATTGTTTAGCAGGCCCAGACTGGGTTCAAACCTGCCAGCCTCAGCCTCGGTGTATGTAGCTGGTGCCCTAACCACTGAGCATAGGTGCTAAGCCTGAGGTAGCCATTTTAAAGTGAAGAACTATACATTCTAAAATACAAATATGTTGTCTCTAGGGTCTTTCATCGAATTGATATAAGGATTTTTTTGTTTGTTTTTATTTAGGTAATATTGCTAGAATTATAGTTTATAGTAACTATAGTAATTTTTTTTTTTTATTTTTTTGAGAAAGAGTCTCACTTTGTCACCCTCAGTAGAGTGCAATGACATCATAGCTCACAGCAACCTCATACTCTTGGGCTCAGGTGATTCTCTTTCCTCAGCTTCCTAAGTAGCTGGGACTACAGGCGCTCGCCACAACACCTGGCTATTTTTTAGAGACTGGCTTAGGCTGGTCTTGAACTCCTGAGGCTCAGGCAGTCCACCTGCCTCAGCTTCCCGAGTGCTTACAAGGTGTGAGCCACTGCACCCAGCCTCAACTATAGTAATTTCAAAGTCAATTTTTCTGATGCATTATTATCATATGACTTCATGTTAGCTCTATTAATAAAGGTAGACCAGTAGAGAATTTTCATGATCTCATTAACAGGACAGTTAATTAAAAACAAATTTTTAATACAAGTTTTTAGAATACAGAATAAACCTTTGCTTGTGACCTTAGTCATATGAGGATGGGTTCTGGAATTAAAGTTGGAAGTATTCTCTCAGGCAGTTAAAAATAGAAAATAATTTCTGTGGATACCAGTGTTTTGGCATACAGTTAGGATTTAGATAGGTATTAGCATTTGTCTAGAGACTATACCACTTTGTCCAATGTACTTGAATTCCTAAACATGTTCACATTCCTAGATATTCTCTTAAATAGATCAGACTCCTTGGCCTTAATATGTAGGATAGTGAAGTGGGTTTGCTTTGTAGAAATGTTTTCATTTTTATTACACTTTGGAAAAAATGTAATTTTCACACTGTTGTAACTTTTAGTTTGTCATTGAAGATATTATTCATTTTTTTCCAGTTACAGTTGATATGAAAATATGGTTAGCCTTATTAGACAGGATAACTTTGATGCTTTCCTTCCATATTTATTATGGGAACAGGTATAATTGCCTGTATATATAATGTTTAAGGATATTCTTTTAGAACAGTTGACAAAGGTGCCTTTAATTATAGTTGATAAATACCACATGTCACCTTTTTCTGCATTTAAGTGACCATCATCCTATATTATTGAACCTGTCTCATAAACAGAGGAAATATGAGGTCATTACATTAAATTAATTCTGGATTTGAATCATTTTTGGCTGTTAATCTCCCACAGTCATGTCTACTATATTACCAGTGAAGAGTCATTTTTGTGGCAATCTGTTAGTCTTTCAAGAGAAAAAATAGTTTGTAGTTCATAACAAGTCTTTTGTAAGAATAATTCTGTTTTCAGTGCATAGACCTTTTTATAACAAGAAGAAATTTGATTTCATTTACAGGATTGTTATAGCAGTTGACATAATGGAACTGGGGAGCCTTTTATTATAGGATCAAATGTGTTGAGATATGAATACTTAAATATTTTAATTAGAAAAACAGAAAAAATTAGGGGGAAACCCCCCACAAAATCCTTCCAGAGATCTAATCAAATTTTGAAATTAGTGATTGAGGCTAACACTTTAGGTGTCTCACAGAAACAGACAAAAAGATTTCTTAATATAGCAAATGTAGATTGCATATTCACATCTTCTTTAAATAGGAATTTTTTTTAATGTAAGGAGAGTAACTTCTTCAATATGATTTCCGTGGAAAATAACAGCAGTCTATCATAGAGCACTTTTTAAAAAAATTTTTTTTCTATTAAATCATAGTTGTTTACATTAATGCACTCATGGGATACAATGTTCTGGTTTCATATACAATCTGAAATATTTTCATCAAACTGGTTAACATAGCATTCATGGCATTTTCTTAGTTATTGTATTAAGACCTTTCTTTATATTCTGCATTCAGTAAGTTTCACCTGTACCCTTCCAAGAAGCACCGTAGGTGTGGTCCCACCAATTACCCTCCCTCTGTCCATTCTCCCCACTCCCCTCCCTTCCTTTACCCCTTTCCCCATATTCTTGTGCTATAATTGGGTTATAGCCTTCATATGAAAGCTATAAATTAGTTTCATAGTAGGGCTGAGTACATTGGATACTTTTTCTTCCATTCTCATAGAGCACTTTTATTCCTGCTGGTTTCTCTATTTTGTTTGTGTGAAGGCAGAGCAGAGGCACCTCTGTGTTGTTTATTATCTCTCAGCAGTTTTTAGATTTTTCAAATCATCTTTTGATAATTCTGAGGATGTGGTTTCCAAACGTTGGGGAGAAGAAAGAGAAGTTGGGAGAAATGTGTATATAATGGGAATTAGTTAATGTTGTTCAAGATGCAATTATACCATTAATTTAAATATTTGACTCTAGCACATTTGTATATGAGATTTGTTCTACTGTTAGTCCAGGTAAATTGCATTACCTTGACTGGATTGCCTGAATACATCTTTTGTGTCAGTTAATATTGCTGTATTTAATTTAAATGTGTACAATGGCAGTATCAGATGTACATATATTGTCAGTAAACTTGTATAAGTTTGATACTGATTGAAATTCATGTCCAACTTACTCTATTAACCACATATTTTGTGTAATTTTTATCTTTACTATAAAGATATGACTGATAAGTTATTCAAGCAGTTGGATTTATTGGTTTTTACTGATAAGTTAGAAATATCTTTCTTCATGAAGCTAGTTATATACTAGTGGAAAGATTTTTGTGGAGAATTGTACAGAATATCTTTATTCTTCTTAATTCACACTAGAGTCAAGAATGTTCTTTGTATCTTTATTACAAATTTACTTAATCTTTTTCATTTGCTTTTTTTGTTTGTTGAGACAGAGTCTTACTTTGTAGTTCTTGGTAGATTGTGTGGCATCACAGCTTACAGCAACCTCAAACTCTTGGGCTTAAGTGATTCCCTTGCCTGAGCCTCCCTGGTAGCTAAGACTACATGCAATTGCCACAATGCCTGACTATTTCCAAAGACGCAGTTTTTTTCTGGCTCAGGCTAGTCTCAAACCTGTGAGCCCAGGCAATCTACTCGCCTGGGCCTCCCAGAGTGCTAGGATTACAGGCATGAGCCATTGCACTCAACCCTTCAGAATTTGTTAGGTAGTCTATACTCAATGTTAAAATGTTCTCTAGCCTTTTAATTAAAGTTTCATATTTTCTGACTTATGTGATTTCCAGATTTGTAGCAGATACGTACGTGTATTTGTGTGTGCACATATGTGTATGAAGTAAATCTCAGAATATTATTCTAAGATGGAGTAGAACAAAAATGTGGCAAAGTTTTATAGTCATAATATCCTGTTATTTGCTTTGCTGTATACAATACTAGAAGCAGTGTCATGGCCAGCCAAACTTTTTGTTGGAAATTAGAGACATGGTTAATCATAATTTAAAGTGCCAAATACACTTGAAATAAAAAGGTCTTACTAAGATTTCCTGTCTATATTTCATGCAATTTAATTCCTGAGATTTAAATTAGAAATACAATAATTCACCTGTGGGTAGATTCTTAAAAACCTTTTGTCTTTCAGGAATTGGGGAGGCTAGAAATGTAATGTTTTCTTAATTTGAAGGTCTTAAAAATATATCTATAATTATAAGAAGAGTAGTGCTAGAGCATATTATATGTTTTAAAGGTCTTATAGTGACAAACAAACCCTGATTCTTTCCTAATACTATTTTTTATTCAAGTATTGAAACTGCATGTAGTCCAGCTAAATTTTATATTCTATCTCTTTTTAACATCGCTGTAACTCTACTTTCCTAGTCATGTGATCCTACTGAATTAAGGTATATTCTTATTCAGTACCCATGGACTACATAATGTATAGAAATAGATGTAATGTGTTATGAACCATAACAACATAAACATTGATGACATCTCACCTAGTTTAAGTATTAGAACATATTATAAATCTCTGTGTACTGTCTATCCATTATTTCTGTCTACCATATTTTGCTTCATTCAGATGAAATTATTATTTAGCCTAAGATGTTTTTCTGTCATTTCTTTCTTATAAAAAATAGCACAAATGATAGACATGAAAAAAAAGTTTAAATTATCTAGTTGCTAGAAAAATATATAACTTACCAGAAAAAAACAGACTAAGTGAATTTGAGACCAGCCTGAGCAAGAGCGAGACTCCGTCTCTTCTGTGGCTCAATGGGCTAAGGTGCCAGCCACGTACACCTGAGCGGGCAGGTTCAAATCCAACCTGCGCCTGCCAAACAACAGTGATGGCTGCAACCAAAAAATGGCCGGGTATTGTGGTGGGCACCTGTAGTCCCAGCTACTTGGGAGGCAGAGGCCAGGAGACTCACTTAAGCCCAGGAATTGGAAGCTGCTGTGAGCTGTGATGCCACAGCACTCTATCCAGGGTGACAGCTTGAGGCTCTGTCTCAAAAAAATTGACAAGTGTTGTGGCCTGTAGTCCTACCTACTTGGGAGTCTGAGGCAAGAGAATTCCTTAACCCCAAGAGTTTGAGGTAGCTATGAGCTGTGATTCGATAGCCCTCTATTGAGGGTGACAAAGAAAGACTCTGTCTCACAAAAAAAAAAAAAATAGAAATGGACTACAAATTAATTTCTACCTTCCCCCTACAACATTACAAATACAAATCACCATATTTTTAGGGTTTTCCTTTTTGCAAGAGAATTATATCAAATTGAAGTAAATGTCATTCCAATCTTAAAACACTGCATAGAAAAAAAATTCTTCTCTAAGGTCAGTATTAAAAATATGCTAATTAAGTACCCTCTCCCCCCAAAAAAGAAAAGTTAAAAACCAACCTCAGCTAATGAAGGCAGGTATAAAATTCTTAATTACAACCATATCCAATAATGCTTATGTTAAAAATCATAGTATCTCATGAACATCCGCAGCATATATCACTATTAAAGATATACCACTCTATTTAAAATCTGGAATGGATAGGAAGCTCACTTACAATCTGATGGTCCTGGACAGGACAGTAAAAACAGAACTAAAAGGAACTTTTTGGGGGGTGGGGGGAGAGGTGACTTCAAAATTGTCATCCAGGGAGAATATCTACATAAAAAACTCAAAAAATGACTCTGGAAGTGAGAACAATGAAACCTAAAAATTATACCCTCATATTAATTTGAAAAAAGTTAAAAAAAAAAACTAAAAAATAATGTATAAGCAAATTACAGTAGAACCTCTGTAAGTTGACCACCCAGAGGACTGTAACAAACTGGTCAATATAGAGAAGGAGGCCTACTGGGCTGTGCATGGTAGCTCATATGTATCTAGTTGTGACCTACAAAGTTTATGCTAAAAATTCAAGCAATGAAGTTCCACCAAAAACAAAACAAAAAAAATAACAACACAAAAAAACTTAGTGTTTTCCTTAGTCTTTTCAGAGGTTTGTGCAGTTTATTTATTAGTCTTGCTTCTCCTCCCCTAAGCCAACAAAAAACTTCGTTAATTCTGTTTTGTATTTGTGTTCTATACAGTTCATACTCTTAATCTTTGTTACCTCCTTTCTTGTTTTGTTCTTTTGGTAATTTTTTAGGTTAAGTGTTTAACTTAATCTTTAACTTTTCATATTCTTTAATGTAAGCATTAAAACTACATTGATAGGTATATTCTGTATGTCACCATTAAGTTCATTGTGTGGTTCGAATATTCTGTATATTTATTATTTCCCCTGCTGTATCAAAAATAAAACAAGTGTGGGAATGTGTTCATTTGTCTATTCTTTGCTGTAGCTGTACATCGAATTCTTTTTTTTTTTGCTATATTTTTTTGAGTGATACAAAAATGATTACATTTTGTTCTTTTTTCTGAAAATCAAAGAATGTTATATTGTTTCTATATTTAAAATATTGTATAACAGTATTTAATATTTTTTGAGTATAGGAGATCCTAGTGTCAGAATGTTGTATCTTTACTTTTGTTGTCTATGAGAAGCCATGTGGTTCCATTTCGGTGCATTGATACATTCTTTGGTGCTATGGTTTGAACGTGTGCCTTAAAGTTTCATGTGTTAGAAACTTGATCCCAAATTCAGTGCTATTGAGGGAAAGGTCTTACTCAAATGGGAGGTCCTTAAGTCATGGGGTCACTGCCCTCACTAATAGATTAATGCCTATATCATGGGAATGGATTCATTGTCTCATGAGTGAATTTCTTATAAAAGGATGCATTTGGACCCTTTTTTTTGCTTCTCTCTAATTCTTTGCTTATCTGCCTTCTGCCATAGCATGATACAGCAAGAAGGCTCTAGATTCTGCTCCATCAGTTGTGGTCTTTTCAGCTTCTAGAACTATGAAGAAATAAATTTGTTTTTTATGAATATTACCCTGTTTATGGTATTCTGTTATAGCAGCACAAAATGGACTAAGACATTTGGTTTTGTTATTTTTCAGATATTTATTTTTCATGTTGGTCCTTTAAATTTTTTTTTTTTTATATTTTACAATTTTACATATTTGTGTGATCTTCTGAAATGATGGAAGGTGATAAACAGGTATTAAGTTACTTCGTTGGGAATAAATAAACTACTTAGGAGTCTTGGACCTCACTAGTAACCATTTTTCTCTCTTATAAGTTATACAGATAACTAAATCAAAGTCAAATTCTGTATGGTGATTGTAAAACATGACTATGGAAGGTTTTATGTAATTTAAATGCTAGGTGGCTTTGAGATAAAACCACCTAATGCCTAGATTCCTCAGTCAAGAATACCAACCATAATGAGAATTTTTTGTTCCTCGGGCTTGATTGAGCTATTTTCTCATAGGGTGAAGAAAGGATGAAACCTATCAGTATTTATGTTTGTGATCATTTTTCTACATTCTATTGCCCCCTCAAACTTCCACATTTAAATTTTTACTTATCACATTCTTTCTTTAGATAATGTTTTAAAACTTCCACTCACATTATATTCTAGTTTTTTTGATGAAACAACTTTTTTCCCAAGTACTTTGGAGATTTTTTTTTATCAAAATAAGTTGGTTTTATGTTTTAACCCAGATATGACAATCACTTTTGCTTACTTGATGACTACATTCATATGTTATCCTAAGAAAACTGTACAGTGAATATACAAGTTATATTATAATGCCCAAACATCAAGGAAGTAAGTTTTCAGATTATTTCCTAGTATAATAAACTTCATTTTGACTATTATTTATTTGGGGTTTTTTTGAGACATAGTCTCACTCTGTTGCCCTGGGTAGAATGCTGTGGCATCATAGTTAACATCAGCCTCAAACCCTTCAGACTCAAGAGGTACTTTTACGTCAGCCTCCCAAGTAGTTCTGATTATAGGCGCCTGCCACAATGCCCAGCTAGCGTATTTTTTTCCTTCCATTTTGAGTAGAGATAGTCTTGATCTTGCTCAGACTTGTCTTGAACTCCTGAGCTCAAGTAATTAGCCACCTTAGCTTCCTGGAGTGCTAGGATTACAGGCATGAGCCACCATGTACAGCTGCTTTGACTATTTATTATAAAAAGCACAATTAAAAAAAAAAAAGTCATGAGAATGTTGGATTCTTGCTTCTTCATTCTTGTGATACTTTACTAAGAAGAAAGTGTTCCGGCTCTATCCAGTTTAATACAAAAGATATAAAGTCTCCCATCTTTTTTAAATGGCTGAATAGTATTCCATGGTATGCACAGCTTGTTAATCCATTCCTGGGTTGGTGGGCATATAGGTTGTTTCCACATTTTGGCAATTGTAAATTGAACTGCAATAAACAGTCTAAAGCAGTGGTTCTCAACCTTCCTAATGCTGGGACCCTTTAATACAGTTCCTCATGTTGTGGTGATCCCCCCAACCATGAAATTATTTTCATTGTTACTTCATAACTATAATTTTTTTACTATTATGAATCGTAATATAAATATCTGATATGCAGGATGTATTTTCATTGTTACAGAGGGGTCACGACCCTCAGGTTGAGAACTGCTGATCTAGAGCAAATGTGTTTTGTGATTTTTTTTTTTAAATACCATATTACTATATGTGTGTGTTTATATTTATTTAGTCTGACAATCTTTTTTTTTTTTTTCTTGTGAAACAGTCTCCTTCTCTTGCCTTGTGTAGGGTGCCATTGCATCATAATTCACAGCAAATTCAAACTCTTGCACTTGAGCAGTCCTCTTGCCCTCATTCTTCTGAGTAGCTAGAACTACAGGTGTACACCACCAGGTTTTGCTGGTTTTTCTATTTTTAGTAGAGACAGGGTCTCTCTCTTGCTTAGGCTGTCTTGAACTCCTGAGCTCAAGGAATCCACCAGCCTCAGCCTTCTGGAATTCTAGGATTACGGGTGTGAGCCATTGCACTGGGCCTATTCTGACCATCTTTGAAGAGTTTTGGTCCCTTTGTATTCTTTGTGATAGTGATTTGTTTCTGCCACTTAATCATACTTACTGTCCTTCTCTCTCTCTCTCTCTGTATTTTTTTTTCCTTGCCCTGAATGTGCCAAGATGTTCTTTTCAATTTCTGCCCCACCCATTGCTTTATCCCATTATTTGATTGACTGAGGGTTTTTTGCTTACTAGTTTTGGTATATGTTTTTTTTTTTTTTTTAATTCAATTATTCCTCTACATCCATTTTCATGATACACTTTATCTCTTATTTTGTCAGTGATTCTGAAATTTTACATGTTTACTTAACACAAACACTGTGGAACAGTTTAATTTCAATCAGCTCTGTCCTGATTTAAATGTTTTCCTGTCTGGTGACTGCATAAATACATTGTTTTTAATACAAAGTTTGCCATGCTTACAAATGCCACTTTGGAAATTCCCTGTAACTTGTTCTTACTGTCTAAGAGCTATTTTCTGCAATGGAAAACCAGCTTCAGCAATATTCCCTTAGCAAAACTTGGAGAACAGTAACTGTGCTAATGATCACTTTTGCGAAGTTTTTAATCTCTAAAGAAACAGAAGCATCTAATATCTCTGAATAGATTCTATACCCAGCTTTCCATAGGAGACATCTTTGAAAAAACACACATTTTTTGTTAAAGTAATAAGAAACCTGGAGTGAACATCGTTATTCAAAAGGAAAAACATAAATAGAATATAGTCTTATTCACCTGGTAGCAATTGTATGAAATAACACATTCAACATTAATTTATAATTGATGGACATTTATTTCTCTGGGGAGTCTGTTTCTGCTAGGTGATAAAAATGTATTATTATTCTCTTATGTACATGGATTAGAGAAAAATCATTTGACTAACTTATTCAAATGGGCCCCTTATTTAAAAGAACCTCCAGTAAATAGGACGGATAAAATAATGAAGTTTCAAAGAAATAATAGAATAAGTCATTTAGTATTTCTGTGTATCTTCTTTTTATCTTAGGCCTTTCCTATTTGTATTAATTTCTTTCTTGTTAACTCTATGCTTTTTAAACATTTTTTTCTAAATAAAATTTTACAACCTCTCTGATAAATAAAATTTAAATTTATTATGATAATTTAGAAATGAAAAGAAAATGAAGTTAAATAATTTGAAATGTGCCTCTTTATTTCTAGCTTATTCAGAACCACTGAGGTTTATTTTCAAGTACTTTATTTAATTTTAGGATTGTCAAACAGTATCTAAAATTTCCTGGAACTAGCATAGCACAATACTATTTTATGCCCAGCTCAAAATTCAGTATGGACATTGAATTTGATTTAATTTCTAGTTATATTAAAATTTCCAAAAGCTACTGAGAGAGCAAAAATGGGCTTTCAAACAGGTGAAATGATCTGAGTAATAGGAAAAGTTAGAATTTGAACGTTAATACAGCTTTTCCCTTTGTCATGGAAAAATCTGAAGTTAACATAAAGAATATATAATATGCTATTTGTAATTAAGGAATGGTTAGAGAAGGTGCTAAGGCACAATAACTAGTATTAACTACTATTTTAGGACATTTTATTTAGATAAATGGCAAAATCCTTTTTGTAAAAGCTACACAAGTGTATAATTTGCAGATCTTCCGAAGCCTATTTAAGTCACTTAGGTGCTTTGAGGTTAGTATTTATGATTTTTTTTCTTTCTTATTAAATCATAGCTGCGTACATTAGTGCAATCAATGGGTAAAATGTGCTGGCTTCATATACAATCTGAAATGTTTTCATCAAACTGTTTAGCATACCTTTCATGGCATTTTCTTAGTTATCGTATGAAGACATTTGTATTCTGCATTTAGTAAGTTTCACATGTACCCTTCTAAGATGCATCATAGGTGTGTTCCCACCAATTACCCTCCCTCCACCCCAACCTCCCCCCTCCCCTCCATTCCCATGTTCTTGTGCTATAGTTGGGTTATAGCCTTCATATGAAACCTTTAAATTAGTTTCATAGTAGGGCTGAGTACATTGGATACTTTTTCTTCCATTCTTGAGATACTTTGCTAAGAAGAATATGTTCCAGTTCCATCCATGTAAACATGA
>CAUYON010139386.1:0-15581 GCA_963573935.1 Arctocebus calabarensis
CTGGATAGAGTGCTGTGGCATCACAGCTCACAGCAACCTCCAATTCCTGGGCTCAAGAGAGTCTCTTGCCTCTGCCTCCCAAGTAGCTGGGACTACAGGTGCCCACCACAATGCCCGGCCATTTTTTGGTTGCAGCCGTCACTGTTGTTTGGTGGGCCAGGACTGGATTCGAACCTGCCAGCTCAGGTGTACATGGCTGACGCCTTAGCCTGTTGAGCCACAGGCGCCGAGCCCATGAAATTGTTTTTATTTATGTTGGTCAGTGTGTACTATCCATCTGTCTTCCTCAATGGGCCTGCAAAGGGGGCAGAAGGAGTCTTTGTTTTGCTTATTCATTGCTATCTCCAACAGCCTCAAATAGGGCTTGACACACAGTAGGCATTCTATATATTCGAAGAAATGGAGGAGGAAAGAATAAGTGAGTATATAGTGGTAGAAAATAGATGATAGGCACCTCTCATTCCTCCCCCCAGTGTTGAGGGGAGAAGAGAAATGGACCCTGAGACTTCATGGCTACCTGAGAATAGTCACCTCCTATTGATGGGAGCCCATGGACTTGTCATCATTGATCACTCTGGAAAATTTCCAGCAGAATATACATGATAAAATCCTGTTCTAGTGACGGAAACACTGATGAAAGGAAGTATCAATAAATTCCTAATTTGTCCCTCAAAGAGAAGGTGCAGTTACTATCTGTTTTGATTCCTTAGTTCCTATAATCCCACTGTAGTCTACAGACACTGGACTAGGGAAGCACTGTGAAGAAGGACATGTTCTTAAAGAAAACTACTTGTTATTCCAGATTACGATTATGAATTTCTCTTCTTAATGGGAACCAAGTCAATGAGATGCCTGAGAATGAACAATTCACTCCTCCTGCCTGCTTCGAAGGCATCCATCCTGGCGCTGATTAGGTGCCTGGGAAGGACTCAGAAGTGAGGTCGGAATCTGTTCCTGGCCTTTGGTGAGGCATGGCTGGCAGGTGCTGCCTCCTAGGGTCAGTGAGGTCAAGGAAGCCTCCTGGTCAGAATCTCAGCCTCAGCACCTACGGCTGCAGGGTCTTGCACAGAACTATTAATGCCCAAGTACCAGTTTTCATATGTAGAAAATGATAACGATAGCATGCACTTCTTAGCATTAAAGTAAAATGCTAAGATAAAATAGTGCTTTGTGAAGGGTTTGCCATAACATGAGGCACAGTAGCAGTTTTGCCCATGTTATTCACTGTTGCCATATTCTTATTCCACCTCCATGAGGAATCCCGAGGATGGTTGAATTCTTCACAGAATGTTATAGAAGAGATTAGAGTATCCAATCATAAATTGGAATATATAAACTAGGTTATATTCAGTTCATAAAGTCTGTGTCTTCTGTGTCTCTGATTTTTTTGTCCTAATTTAGAAAGGGCTTGCTATAAAATTAGTCAATATTTAAGTCTCTTTTCCCAGCAAGACTGAACAGTCATGGTTTGTGGTATAATAAAAAAATATTTGGCCTTTTTCCCAGGTTCCTGGCACACAGTTGCTAAAACCCTTGGAATCTCCAGGGTGATGAGTGTCTTTTGTAGGCTAAGAAAGGTAGCAGCTGAGGGCCTCTGATGCTTCGGATGGGGACTGGTTGCCAGAATGACCATACCAGAGGATTAGCAGATTGGACTTTCAGCCCTACTCTACTACCTTCTGGTGGGGAGAGTGGCCCAAGATTAAGTTCAATTGCTAACAGCCAAGGGTTTATTCTACCATGCCTACGTGATGAAATCTCCATAAAATCCCCTAAATGGGAGGGTTTGGCTTGCTTCTGGGTTGTGAGCACATCGACGTACGGGACAGTGGCATGTGTGGAATGGGCTTGGAAGCTTGCGCAGCACTCCGACTCCGTACCCTGCCCTGTGAGTCTCCCATTTGCCTGTTACTGAGTTGTATCTTTTGCAATAAACAAGTACATGGAAGTATAGTCTGCCTGAGTTCTAGAAGCCATTCTAGTCAATTATGGAACCTGGGTTATGGGAACTCCTGATTTATAGTCAATCGGTCAAGGAGTGCAGGTGGCCCAGTGTTCGGGGGGGGGGGTGTGGGACAGCCTTGTGGGTCAGAACCCTTACTCTGTAGAGAGACCATGTTTGCTGTGGGTAGTGTCAAAACCGAATTGAATGGTTAAGCATTCAGTGGGTGTCTGCAGAGAACTTAGGAATGAGGAGGTAGAAAACACCTCTCAGCTGGTGTCAGAGGTGTGAGTAAAAACTGCTCATGGCTTCTTCCACCTATCACACCTGATGGCATTGCTGTTCATTTCAGCCAGTACAGAGTCATTGTGGTTTAAAGGCAATAGCAGATCTCCTGCATGTCAATAGACACTCTCACATCCACAGCACAGAGCGCACCTCACTTACCATCAGGGTGCTCTGTCTGCCAAGTCAGAACCCAGCCATGCATTTGAGCACGTCGCTCCAGACGTCTCCCCCATTTGATTAGATAATGACACCCATTCCCTTTGTAACTGGAGGAGGCCATGAGAGATAAAGGCTCTGCTTCTGGTCGAACCACTAACCAGCTGTATTCCATTTAACCTTGTTTTTTATATTATAAAGCTTATGTTTTATTAAAGCTCAAATAAACATTTCTCCATCCTTCTCACAAATAGATGGGAAGATTGACATGAAAGGAAAGCTGAGGTTTTATAATAGCTCAACTCACATGCAAGTGCCCTTTAAGTTTGGAGAATTGGCTCAGAGTCCCGTTTCATGACTTGTGGTACAGCTGTTCCTCAGAGTCCCCAAGATTTTTGTGACTTCCTGAGGGGCCTCTTGTTCACTCAGTCACATTTGTCTCAAAGCTGCTGCTTCTGGTGAAACGTTATCTCACATACACTGTCCTCTGCTGGATACCCAGACCTGGCTGAGGGGCCTCCCTGGCCTTTTGTCTAGAGTCACACCCTCTCCCCCAGCAGACGCCTCCTCTCCAGGGCCTCTGTGGATTAGCTGGTGTGGGCAGATGGAAACGGGTTTGCATATTGGTCAGCCCTGTTCCATAAATCCGTTTAGTTACTTTAGAGTTCATCTCCTCCCATCCTCTCTGTTTTCTCTCTCTCCCTCTCCCTCCCTCCCTCTCTCCACCTCTCTCCCACACTCTTTCTTTCTCCCTCCCTTTCTCTTTTCCTCTCTCCCTCCCTCCTTCCCTTTCTCCCAGCTTTCCTTCTTCCTTTTCCTTCTTAAAAACATCTTACTCTCCGAGTTCTCAGGCTCCTTCACGTATTCTCACTGCCGTCATCCCCTTAATTTCTCCCTACCTCTGTTCATGGGCACAGTAAAACTCAGACTCTTCCTATCTGAAATTCAGACCTACTTTGAGTCTGCTCTCTTTTTCCAGATCCTGATCTGGGCCTTATCTCCTCACACTCTAGTGGTACACTGTGTTATCTAAGTATGACGGCTCCTTCCCTAAAAACAAGTGTGGTGACAGTTATTAAAATTGTGTATGCATGTGTTGGTGAGTGTCAACATGTTGCATCTTTGTATCCTTTCTTTCATTCTTCCTCACTAATTAGGACTCTAATTTTTACCTGGCACATTATAACCTAGTTGAAAAAATTGCTTCCTTCAGCCTACTTTATAACTTCATGCAGCTGAGTAACTAAATAGAAATTTTAACAGATGAATTGTATGAGATTCATGGGAAATTTCCTTCCTTCCTTCTGCTCGCTGGAGTGCTACTGAGATAGCAGGAACTCTGGCAGCCATTTTGTACCTTGTACATTATACAAAAGAGTGTCTGATGACTTAAGCTGGCTAGACTCTCTAAATTCCAATTTTTATTTAATATTTGAAAATAAAATTTCTATCTTGTTTAAACTCCTTTTTCAGGCTTAACTTTTAGAGCTAAATACAATCCATTATTTTCAAAACTTATATAATTATGCCTCTACAATTTTTCTACAAGGCACCTACCCTTTTTATTTCTAGGGCTGAATGGGGGAAGGTCTATTCTGAGTCCTAACAGACAGGTGAGTTGATTGTGAGTTCTTTGCTCTCAAAGGACAGAGGCACTCCAATGAAGCACCAGAACACAGGTGCTGAGGATAATCTCTACCCCATGGTAAACTTCTGACCCAGGCCAGAAAGATTCAAAAGACCTCCAAAGACAGTAGCAGGCAGGGCATTCTAACACTCATGTCAGCCTTATGAAGGTGATAGATGAATATGGTGCTGAATCCCATTACTCATGTAATAGACTCCTGGGAAAACCACAAGCACTTTTGTGGTTCAAATGGCAGATGTCACTCAAAAGTTGAGGAGTTCACATCAGTTGAAGTGCATATTTAAGAATAATCAATGTAGTTGTCAATATCAAAATATTGAATGTGTATTCCCAAAGTTAAAGTCATGAAAAATAAATTGACCTAAAACATGGATCCTTTTCTTTTTCAAATATTTTATTGCTTTTTCAAATGGCAAGAGGAGGGAAAATCTAAGAAAATACCAGTATGGTGGTGGACTTTCCACCACAAACTACACATGTGTGGCTCTTCTCAGTTTGAGAAGTTTTGACCGCTTCATGCCTCATAAGATCTATATTTAGTTGATTTTTGTATTCATCTTTGGAAGACAGGGACTCAGAGAATTTCTTTTGGATTTGCTGCATCTAGACATGAAATTTTGTGTGAGATTCATTGTGTGTTTATATGGAAAGTCATATTGTTCGTATTGGAAATTTGATTAAAAATGAATGCTAATATATTGATCATAGTGAGAAATGCCCTCTCTAATCTGAATAAAGGCAGATTCTACCTTTATTTTTTAGCACTACTCAAATGCCAAGCACACCATGAATTTCACCAAGATGATTTGTACCACTTAGAAAATAGATTTTTCCTAATTAAAAGAGTCAAAAAGGTTTATTAAAAAACTTTAGAACAGTAAAAAAGAGGGATAAAGAAGAAAATAGAAAGTACCTTGATCCTATTAAACACAGATAATTATTCAAACCTGGCAGCCATTCCAAGACACATGTGGCTGGTGGTGTTGGCTTTTGCTTTTGTTTAATCTCTATGAGGATAGGAACTTTCCCTGTCTTGTCCATTCCTACTCCCTCCAAATGCCCCAATAGGTGGCTGGTACAAAGTAGGTATTCAAATATTTATCCTTGCATTCACAATTTCAGACTTTACATGCTTCATTTTTTGCTTTATAATTGCAATACCATTTTAAAATGGCAATTTTATTGAATATTAAGTTTTCCTGTTTATATTGCACCTGTGTGTGTGTGTTTATCTTCTTAGAATGTATTTCTGTGGGTAAAATTATTTGGTAAAGGCTATGCACAATCAAAAGTTGGACAGATATTACCAGACTGCCCTCCTAAAAGTAGCTAGGGATTTTCACTCCTACCGAGTGTTCAAGGCAGGGCTCATTGTGCCTCACCTTTCCTAACTTTAAGAATATCTTTCTTTGCCAATCTCCTACTAAAAATATTATTTCAACATTGGTTTCACTTGTATTAACACAATTATTTGTGACCTTGAACATCTTTTCACATACTTAGTGAGTCCTGTTTCTCATTCTTAATTTTGGGCATTGAACTGTCTCTCTTTTGATCATAGATTAGACTAAGTACTAGCTTATTTGTTTACAGTTTACCAGTTTGTCTGTTACTAGTTTTACAAATAATCAGTTCTTAGATTTAGCTTTTTTTCCCTGTTTTCTACTATATCACTTTCTATTTTACCTTTATTAATTCTCCTTTCTGCTTCCTTATTTATTTTTGTAATGTTTTCTCTATATATTTTGGAGGAAATGCTCATTTGACTATTTCCTCACTTTTATTAACAAATGTGTAAAGGGTGAATTTTTTTCTTTATTAGTTTTTGCCAGATCCTTCAGAATTTGGGGTGAAATGTTCTCACTTGTTTCCCATATGTTTTAAATTTGTGGTTTTCGATATTCCCTTTAATAGTAGAGATGTCATAAAGGTTTTTGTTTTTTTTTTAATTTCCATTCATTGGGCAGAGGTTTTGTTGTTCGTAGTGTTTGTTCTTTTACCTGCTTCACATTTTGTTGTGTGCAATTCAAAGTGTCACTGGAGTATTTTTACTTTGGGGAATTTTTAAAAAGTAATTTGGAACTTTTAAAAATGCCTTTTGAGCTCATGAAAATGTCTTCTTGGTTGTGAAACATAAAGTAAATATAGATCTAGCAGGAAAATTTATTTCCATTTACTCTGCCTATTGATTTGTTTCCTGCTTGACTGACAGACACTAGAGAGCTCTGTAAAAGTCACCCACCAGCAGGTTTTCTGAAGTTTCTCCTTCTATTTCCAGTAATGATTATTTGTATAGTTCAATAAGATCATGGTGATCTCTTTAGTTATACTTTGGTAGATGATTTTGCTTGTTCTTGTTGATGACCTCTTTGGAATTAGACAAGTATACAGTGGCTATTTTATACCAGGATCATCCTTGCATACACATGAGGAAACAGAGCTAGAATGTTCAGGTTAGTGGTGCTAGTGCAAGGTCACACAGCATAGTGTCTGTCTGTCCCTAAAGCCCAGGGTTTCGCCCGCAGCCATCACTCTCTTTTGTTATCTAATTCTATCCGAAATCTACCTGCTGTCTTTTCTTAAGTGACTTGCCTATTTTACTCACTTGTAGAATTCATTATCATTTAAGTACAATAATTTTATTGATTTTTTTCTCAGCATTCATTGATGTGTATTAATTTTTCCAGGACCTCTGAGCCTGTTCAGTTGGTGGACTTAGGTCACTAAATTAAATTATTATAACATATACTTAATGTACAGAATACATATGTATGTATATGCAGTATATTGTTTTTCCTTCCATATCTAACATTTTTAATTTATAATTTTTAATTTAATTTGTACTTACATGCTACATTCATATGTTTTTCATGGCACTCGTTGTGCTTCTGGCTTTGGAGCCACTCATGTCCTATAAAAGCTTTACTTTTCCCCTTCGTTTCTTTCCTAAGTTCTTCTAAATCCCTATTCATCATATCACTTTATTTTCTTTTGACACTTTGGCCATTAATTTCATCCATGTGCTTTAAAAATTATTTGTGAATTCAGTATAGTTTTCTTTTTAAAATTGAATTTTTCCTAAAGTGAGCTCCCCATCTTCCCTTCCCTCTACATCTTCTTGCCTTCCCTCCTCTCACTTTTTTATACTGTGTTTTTTCCTTTCAGGAGAAGAGAGGAGGGTGGAGTAAGAGATAAAATTTTCATGATTTTATCATAAATATGCCAAGTTTTCCTTTTTTCTTCCACTTTTTTCTTTTATTTTTTTCTTGTCCATGTTTAAAAGGGACAGAAAAATAATACTCACCTCAAATACATGAATTCTTCTCTGATAATGTAAGATTTGGAGTTAATAAAGTGTTGATCTCGCCCACCTTCCCAGAAAAGATGGCCACTGCTTTTGGAATTTGACTCTGATTAATCTCTGGTCTCATTGATACGCCTGCACCAGAAGCTACCTTATGGTGGAGGGATTCTGTCTCAAACAGTAGATATCTCTCAGATTTCTTTTTTTTTTTCCCTCCCCCCGTCTGCAGGGTAACTTGGCTTCTTTGTGGCATTCGAGTTTCAGAGAAATCCTGAAGTTGGTATGCACTTGATTTCGTGTGGTTACGGGCAGTTTTCTCTTTTTAATCTTCCTCCTTTATTGCCAGGCATTGGTCACAACCCTTGCTAAAAGATATTATTCCTTACTTGGCTTTGACCATCTGCTCCACCATTACCAAGTTCATCTACGCCTGCAGCTCCACCCCTGTGGCCACAGAATATTGTTTATAGAGTGCAGAAAGGCAGCTCTGAAAAACAGGTTGAGAAATGTACTTTGGGCCCTTCCCCTAGTCCCAGCCTTGGGCCCTCTTTAGACATCAGCGGGGCATTTTTGAGCATTTCTTTTCTTGTTTTTGACCACTTCAATCATTCCTTCCAGAAGGAAACTCTACTAGACTTCTAGAATCTTCCTTCTATGTGGCTCCAAAAGTTTTAGATCCAAATAATATATATGTATATTTGTACAAACACAATGGTTCCTTTCCTATTATTATTGGGAATAACTTCAGTATTATTTTTACTTCCATTGGCTGAATTTTATTCATGGACAGAGGGAGTTTTGTAACTTCCTATGCACCCTATACTTCCCCCCCTTCTCAACATCTTCTTCTCCCTCTGTAACCTTGACTTATTTTAGCTTCTGTAGGCATTTATGCTTACCTGTCTTCTGTTCCAGTCAAGTGTGTGTTTATACTAGTGCTGCTGAGACTGTCTATGGCTAAGGACAAGTTGGATTTTTAAATTTCCAATCCATTTAACTTGAAAAAGTACACTCAATATTTAATTTGTGGAAGATGAAGTGAAAGAAGACATAAAATGCAAATCTGCACTTTTGTTATTAGATTCAAGAGACGTAACATTGCTTTCTATTCAAGTTTTAAATGCTTCCTCTCAATTTCTCTTCTTATTCATTGTGATGGATCTCAAGCAACCCCCAGACCAGGCATTGTCCATGAAGCCCCCTTTGAGCAGTGTCACTGCAAGTCCCACAAGGACAAGGGAGAGGTCTCGCAACCCTGTGTGTCCCCCTTGTGCCTAGCTAGCACTAGCACCATGTCTCACGAATAGCATCTATTGAAAAATAACTGTTGACTATATGAGTAAGATAATAGTACCCCAGAAGCAAGTGCCTCCTGAGGTCAAAACTCTTAAGTTTATTCTTGACCTTCACAACTTCCTTTTGCATGGTAAAGATGCAGGTGCTAGAATTTGGATTTGCAGCCAAGGTCCAGAGAAGAGTGGGTCTACACACGTGAGACCTTTTTTATCCATGCTGTTTTATTTGACCTGTTTTATTTTCCCTCATATGCTATTTCATGTCTCTTCTGGGAGTACAAAGCACAGTGTGAAAGACGAGGCAGGATATTAGCCGGACCAGGGACTGGGCCAGGTGTGAGCATTCTGTCTTCTGTCTGTCACTTTATTTATCATCCTTCTCTGAGGACCTCTGAAGACCCTCCAATTCCTGATTATACAAATGTGAACTCTGCTTGAGAAGCAAATTACAGTGAAAGGCTCATTGTGCGCAATACCATCCTACAAGTTGGAAATAATAATTAGGTTATTATGTATATTCTATGTATTCTGGTTTATTCTTCTCCAAGGCACTGGTGAGAAGAAAGTGGCTATGGCTATACCCCTACTTAGCATGGTTGCTGAGCTGAGTGTCCAGCCACCAAAGGGGAATTCACGACAAGGAACAGGATCAAAAGAAGAGACCTCACTAACTGTTCAACTGGAGTTATAGCTCTAGTACTACAAGTCATTGGTGTGCAGAGGACTGAATAGACACTGGGGGACCTTTAGGGATGGATAAGCCAGGACCTCTGCTCTTGACTGGTGGGGAAGAAAACACAAAGAAAAGTTCATGATGAGATAAGGCACATGTGTAAAGGCCAAAGCAGACTTATACCTGACTTATACCTAAAGTGCTGAGGTGATACAGAAGGAGGAAAGAGTAACTTTCTCAGATTATGGAAATATATTATCACCCTAAACTGTAGGTACATATGCAAGGTATTTTATTATCTGACATCCCTTGACTATTTATCAAAAAATTTCTTCCTCATGTGCTGATCTCAGTTTGCGTGTATTTTTTTATACTTCTCATAATTACATTTACGGTTTCTTTATCTACAAGATAAGATGTCTAATGCTAGCTAGTTGTTGCTAGTGTCTATGAAATATGTGGGCGATGATCTAGCAAATTGTACGAATTCAGCCAGTGGTTTCCTCCTTGATTCTGACTTTGTGGATCCTGCTGTCTGGGGAAAGGCTGTCGATTATGGGAGCTGCAAAGCATCAAGTTGAGCTCCTGTTAACAGAGAGATGAGAAAGTGAAGCTCTGAGCAGGCTAAGGGATAATTTCAGTCCAAGCATTAAAGATGAGATAGGAGGAATAAGTTCTAGTGTTCTATATGCAGTAGAATGACTATAAATAATAATACTATAAGTTTCAAACAGCTCAAAGGAAGATATTGAATGTTCCCAGCACAAAGAAATGATAAATGTTTGAGTGGTGGATATGCTAATTACCCTGATCTGATCACTATACATTTTATGTATAAAAACATCACTATGCAATCCCTAAATGCATACAGTTATGTGTTCATTAAGAAAATACAAAGTATGAAAAAATTGTCTAAAAACAAGGCAGAAGAACTAACTTGTTGGCAGTTAAAAAATATTCTTATGGTGGGTGGGGCATGGTGGCTCACGCCTATAATCCTAGCACTCTAGGAGGTCAAGGTAGATGGATTGCCTGAGCTCACAGGTTCAAGACCAGCCTCAGACAGAGTGAGACCCCATCTCTACTAAAAATCGAAAAACTAGTCCAGCATTGTGGCGGGCACCTATAGACCCAGCTACTCGGGAGGCTGAAGTAAAAAGAACTCTTGAGCCCAAGACCTAGAGGTTGCTGTGAGCTGTGACACCATAGCATGCTACACACTGTCTCCAAAAATATATGTATCACTCTGGTTTTTCTTTACCTTATGAGAAGCTTCAGGTAGTTTTTTTTATTTTATGTTTTTTTAATTTTTTTTATTCAGGTTAATTTGAGGGTACAAGCAATCAGGTCACAATATTTGACCTGATATTTTAGGTAGATCTTTTCAAAACCCAATAACCTAGCATATTCTTTGATAAACATTTGTGGCTTAAACTATTTTCACATATGTCAACATTGTTTCCCAGGAGACATTATCTCTTGGATCCAATGACCTTGGGTAGCTTGGAATGATTTGGTGATCTGGCACAAGACTTAGGAAAAGGTATAACAGATCTGAAGTCTTTTGAAAGCACCACTAGACTGGAATCCTTAGGGCAGCTCATACTACTCGGGGTGAACTTTCAGTTCTGGGTTTCATTTCATTGCTAGACACAAGCATTACTACTTTCTAGACTACTGGTTCTCAACTGGGGGCAATTTTCCTCCCAAGGAACATTTGGTGAGGTCCGGAAGCATTTCAGTGTTTTGGTTTGTCACCACTGGGTGGGGGTGGGGGCTAGATGCTCCTGACACATAGTGGGTGGAAGCTGGGGATACTGCTAACTACCCTGGGTACATTACATCCTCCCACTCCACCCCATCCCCCTGACAAAGTATTTTTTTGGCTCCAAATACCAATAGTGGAAAGGTAGAGATACCCTGCTCTATCTAGACAGATCTCTTCATTTAAAGGGCATCTCCAGGAAAGTTATTCCTAAAGGTTTTCCTCTAAAAGATTCTTTGACAATTATCAGCTCAAAGGCCCTTTGGACCCAATTCTCTGTGTAGTTGGGTTGACCTCTGGGTTTTCTAAATACATCCGTGTTGCTGTGGTTGCAAATTCGCAGGTCCCAGATCTTGAACTCCTGCCCTATATACAAAGCAGGCTGAGGCTGATTTCTTTCTGGTTCTGGCCTTATGCTGCTGTATTTTTAGATGTTGCCAAGCCTTGGGCATTGTCACACATACATCGAACACTTAAGATTGATGTAGTAATGAAGGCAGCGGCCTGACTGATCCCTACTGGGGCGTGGGGGGGGCAGCAGTGAGGTAGACAGAGAGGGGGCTGTAAGACTTGTGTGAAGAGTGTTGGCTTGACCAAAACTCAGTGCACAGCCCCTCTCCCTCTTCCTTGCTTCTATTTGACAAGCAGTTACCACACAGGGATTCTGTTGCACCAGTCCAAGGCTACTACCAATTAGCTTCCCCTCTTCCATTCCTCCTGTCTTCTTCCATCCCTCCTCCCCTCTTCCATTCCTCCTCCCCCTTCTATCCCTCCTCCTCTCTTCCATCCCTCTTTCACTCTTCCATCCCTCCTCTCCTCTTCCAGCCTTCCTCCCCTCTTCCATCCCTTCTCCCCTCTTCCAGCCCTCCTCCCCTCTTCCAGCCCTCCTCCCCTCTTCCATCACTCTTCCACTCTTCCAGCCCTCCTCCTCTCTTCCATCACTTTTCCAATCTTTCAGCCCTCCTCCTCTCTTCCATCACTCTTCCACTCTTCCAGCCCTCCTCCTCCCTTCCAGCCCTCCTCCTCTCTTCCATCACTCTTCCACTCTTCCAGTCCTCCTCCTCTCTTCCATCCCTCCTCCCCTCTTCCAGCCCTCCTCCTCTCTTCCAGACATTTTTTCCTCTTCCACCCCTCCTCCCCTTCTTCCATCCTTTCTCCCTACTTTCATCATTCCTTCCCTCTTCCACTCATCCTTCCCTTTTGCTTTACCAACTCATCTTGCTTCCTGCTGGCTATTGCTGCTTGACATTATCAGAGTCCTCTGTCCCAGCAGGGCTCCTTTATGAAAGCACTGTGGCCTTCAATCCTAGAGAGTCAGCCTTAGAGGCAACACCTGTGAAGTAGCAAATCCAGTCAAATGATTCATCAACTCAGTCTCACTGCTGTCTTCTCAGGTAGAGGAGAAAGACATGTGCATTAGTATTATCACAAGTAACCACAACACAAAGTGCCTATCATGGGTCAGTCCTGAAGGCAACAGCACATACCCATTCTCTTTGTCACACCACTCTTCAAGGGGGTGTGAGTTAACTAAGGCTAAGATTGGGGTAAGATAGAACTAAATGCATTTTGACTCTAAACTATATTTTTCTAAGATAAAAAATCGAATATATTTATTTGAAGTGTAGGGAGTGATTGTTATAAAGAAAGAGAACATTTTAATAATAATTAAGATATAATTACAACCCCATAAATCAGTTTTTTTGCATGTAAAAGCTGGGCATATCTCATCCATCTCATTTGTTCAAAAGCTGTAGTATAGTTTCAGTGAGGGGACAGGAGATAAGAAAGTCATAAAACAAAAGATCTGAAGATTGCAGTAGCCCTAGTGGATGGATGAAGCTCTTTCTGTGGAATTTTCCAATATAATCCAATGATCTTGCATCCCACAGCCAGTGTTTGCCTTTGAGATTGGCCTTGGAAGAGTTGGAAACGTGTTAAGTAGTCTCTATTAGTCATTCTTAAATTTATTAATTACCCTTATGATTAGTTATAATTAACTGGAAGATTTAGGGAATGTTACTTAATTTTCTGAGACTTTTTTTTTTTTTTTTAGTTTAAACATTAGGATTTATTTGCATGATGACAGAAAAATGCAAGGAGGAGCAGCCAGGGCAGAGCAGGAGCGGTGGCTCAGCAGAGCCAGAGTGAACAACTTCACCGTCTTTAATATTTAAGCCTTCGTTTCCATGCTTGTTCCTTATAGTCACATCATGCCAATAGTACCTCTAAGCACCTGCTCTGTGTTCCAGGTATGAGCAAAAAAGGTGAAAGAAACTTGAAGCCTACTCAATTTCCTAATGAGGCCTTGCCTTTTTATTTGGGATAGGTTGCCCTCACCAGGGATTTTTCTCTCTCTTGTTAGCTAGAACTATGTTACACAACCACTTCTACCTGGGGAGTGGGGGGGCTTCTTTTATCTGTAATAATGGTTTTCAACTTTTTTTTTGTTTCATGGCACACTTGAAGCTTTAGTTAAACTTTTGTAGCACACTTAAATTATATTGATACAAAAGAAAAAAAACACTGTGCTTTGAGCTCCTTTTAAAAATAATTTTATTAATGACCTCTAAAATTTTTGTGGCACACTGGTTGACAATCACTCATCTGTAGCTTCAGGGATCATTTTTTAAATTTCAGAATATTATAAAGGTACACATGTTTTAATTACATGGACTGCTTTTGTACCACTTGAGTCAAAGTTATATGTGTGCCCCTCACTCATATGGTGTACATTGTACCCATTAAGTATGATTTCACCCATCCCCTCCTCCCACTCCCACTGCTTGATTTCCCTTGAATTTTACTTGCATCTGTGCACATCAGTGCTGATTGGTCAATTCCAATTTAATAGTGAGTACACATGGTATTTGTTTTTCCATTCTTATAATACTTCACTTAGGAGAATGGTCCCAAGTTCCACATCCAGATTGCTGCAAAAAGTAATTTATTTTTATTTTTTTCCTGATGACTGAGAAGTACTCCATGGTATACATATATCACATTTTATTAATTCATTCATGTACTGCTGGGTACTTTGGTTGATTTCACATCTTTGCAATTGTGAATTGTGCTACAATATACATTCTAGTACAAGTGTCTTTTAGATAAAATGACTTTTTTTCTTTGTGTAAATATCTAGTCATGGGATTGCTAAATCCGATGATAGGTCTATTTTTAGTTCTTTGAAAACTCTCCATACTACTTTCCATAGAGATTGTACTAGTTTGTATTCCCATCAATGGCATATAAATAAATGTTCCTTTCCCTCTGCATTCATACCATCATATATGGTTTGTTCCTTTCCCTCTGCATTCATACCATCATATATGGTTTTGAGACTTTCTAATAAAAGTCATTTTCACTGGGGTTAGGTGATATTTCATTGTGTCATTGTGGTTTTAATTTGCATTTCTCTAATGATTATTGACATTGAACATTTTTTCATATTTATTGTGCATCACTTTACCAGACTTTAAACTATACTCTAAGGCTATAGTAACCAAATCAGCATGGTACTGATACAAAAATAGAGACATAGGCCAATGGCACAGAGCAGAGAATTCAGATATAAAACCATCCATATATTGCCATGTGATTTTGATGAAGTTTACAGTAACATTGTAAAAATACTGGGGAAAATAATCCCTATTCAATAAATGTGCTGGGAAAAGTGGATAGCCACATGTAGAATATTGAAACAGGGTCCATATCTTTTACCACTGACCAAAATTAATTCAAGATGGTTTACAAACTTAAATCTAAGACTCAAAACCATAATAATTCTAAGAGATAATGTTGGCAAAACTCTTCTGGATAATTGGCATAGACAAAGAATTTATGAAAAAGACCCCGAAAGCAATCATAACAATAACAAATAACAATAACAAAAATAAACAAATGGGGCTTGATTGAATTAAAAATCCTAAACAGGAAATTCATTCAGAGAAAATAGACTACAGAATGGAAAAAGAAGATTCATATGCTATATATCTAATAAAGGGCTGATAACCAGAATTTACAAAGAAGTCAAGCAAATTAGGAAAAAGAAATCAAACAACCTCATTAAAAAGTAGTCAAAGATCACTAGGTTTTCAAAAGAGATATATTTTCTTTTTTTTAAAATAATTTTATTAAAGCATAATTGTGTACATTGGTGCAATCATGGGGCACAATGTGCTCACTTCATATATAATCAGAAATATTTTGATCGTACTAGAAGAGATGGCCTTCATGGCATTTTCTTAATCACTATATGAAGTCATTGATATTCTACATTTAATAAGTTTCACCCAGTACCCTGCTAAGATGCACTGTAGGTGTGTTCCCACTAATTGCCCTCCCTCCATCCATCCTCCCCCTCACCTACCCTCCCTTTCCCTTTTCCCTGTATTCTTGTGCTATAATTGGGTTTTAGCCTTCATATGAAAGCTATAAATTAGCTTCATATTAGGGCTGAGTACATTGGATACTTTTTCTTCCATTCTTGAGATACTTTGCTAAGAAGAAT
>CAUYON010139387.1:0-12617 GCA_963573935.1 Arctocebus calabarensis
GTGAGAAGGGTACCTGTGGGGTAGAACTTTTTGACTGTCGATAAAAAGGGAAAGATCAAGCCAGATGGGGAGCACGGCCATTTGGAATTCTTCTATGCTGTAAGCTCCCAGCTGGTGAATAAAGCCCTTCCTCTTATAAACATGGGTTTGGGTGCTCTTTCTCTACGTTGGGCCTTGTCTTCCTGCAACATTTTTGGTTCTCTGACCAGGAAGCGAGCTCACCCTTGGAGAGAACATACACCTGGCAGTTGCCGCCAATTCTCTGGCCCTGATCGACCTGGGTGATGTGAACCCCTAAGCGTGCCAGGGAGGCAGTTTGGCCTCCCTATGTGGAAGCCTTGGCTGGGCTAAGAAAGGATCCCATCGGTGGGTCTTCGAGGAGTCAAAAACCTGGAGGAACTGGCATGCAGGAACAGGTACCTACACGGGGAGACATCTAAGGCAAGGTTTGATCGATCTTGGGGTCCCACTACAGTTGTAGTGGAAGAAGGAGCCTGATCAACTCCTTGGCCATTAGATGGCCGGCAGGTCTGTTGAGAGGTGTGTGAGAGTGTGTGGATGTGGTGTGACTGAGAGAACTCTGAGGGTGGGAGTTGGACCTCCCTTCACAGGGCCCAGGGGAGTGTTGGTTTGCCTCCTATGGCTACGTGGCAGCTCGAGTGAGAAATTGAGGCTGCCCAGGTTAAGAAATGGGTTGGAATTGTGTGCATGTGAGTGCTTGGAGAATGACTAAGATGGGTAACAATAGGTGGGGTTTGCCCCCCCTCCATTCATAGGGTGAAACAAATGTGTGAGTGTCCCCTTCTTCCCTGTTCCAACTTTGCCCCCTGGCTATTCTGAGAGAAACTAGAAGTTCTAGGTTTTCTAATTTCTGTCTTTGGTGGCGGCCACGTGGCCATGTGGATCTTGGGGGAAGAAGAAAAGACATTAGAAAGGATGTTGTTGTAGTTTTGTTACTGGAATTTCTTCAGCGAGTCTTAGGTCTTAGGAATTTGAGAATTGAGCCCACAGGCCACAGATCAGTGATAAAATGGCATTGTGTTGGACTGAAGGGCACGCAGAGTTCATAAAATGTCTCTCATTTGTAGAATGTAATAATTTGGTTGTTTAAATTGTTGGGGAAACTGAGTCATTGTCAAAAGATAAGATTCTTGCCTTTTAAACCTTCTAATTATCAGTTTGGTTAGGCAAATGGGTGACTTCATGGTAAACTGGGATCCGGTTTTGTGGAAAGTGAGTTTTTGAGAGTAGAGAAATTAGACAGAAAGGAGAATAGCATTGTATAAAGAAAGAATCTTGTGTGATAAATTTTGTCCTGAAACAGAATGGTGGTGTAAGAAAGTAAAAGGCAGGATAACGTTACAGAAATTTTAGAATGTTTGTAGATTATATTTGCAGGTCATAAGAGGGAATTTGTGAAAAAAAATTACATGTGATCCAGTTAACTATGTATTTCCTTTAAAATTTGTGGCACGTAATCTTATTTGAACTGATGTTTTAGGCCTTTGATATTTGACAAACTTTCCAAAGTCAAAACTCTAAATTTGGGGCTTGGTACCCATAGTGCAGTGGTTGTAGCACTGGCCACATGCACTGAGGTTGGCATGTTCGAACTCAGCCCGGGCCAGCAGAACAAAAAGACACAACTCTAAATTTCGTCTTCTTGAAATATTAAAACCACTGAAAGTCATAGGAAGACAAATTAAACTTATTTGACTTATGAAAAAAGTATATAAGAAACATTGTCAAGTATGAAATGGTGATTAACTTTATATGAGTTATGAATATATATATATATATATAATATGTTTCAATATTATAAAACATTGGTCTGTCCTAACGTATAAAACATTGGTCTATCCTAATGTATAAGACATTAGTCTATCCTAACATATATTGTTGGTAATAATTTTAATTCATCTAAAAAAAGAAACTGTTTTTTATGTAACTGGCTAATTCCAAAGTTTAACCTAAAAAGAAAAAAAAATGTTAAGAGAGGCTCATGAATTCTCTCAAATTCAAATTCTGGATGTTCTTGAAAATTGAATACCTTTAGACTAAAAGCAGATTTTTAGAACTTTCATTGAAAAGTTAACATATAGATCTATGGGTATTGCTAACCTAACTTCAAATAGAACAGAAATCAGTTATATGGAACTGGGCTAGTTTATTATGGCTTTTTTTTTCAAAATATTATTGATTCTGTCTATGTTCTGTTTTCTAGAAGCAAAGAAAATCATTTTCTGTCTTTTGAGTTTTTTGTAGCTTTTCAAACAAGGTATGTACTTATGAGCAGAATTTGAAACATGTCTTTTTTTCTCTCTCCTTGATTTCTTTGGAATTTGAAAGCCATTTGTAAATATTCTTAATTTATGACAATACAGTTATTTGCAAAAGTTCAATAAGAATGTGTTTTGTTCTCTTGAAAGAATTGGCATGGGCAAATACTTTATGAGGAGGACCCCCAAGGCAATTGAAGCAGTATCAAAAATATACTACTGGGAACTGATGAAACTAAAAAGCTTCTGCACAGCCAAGAACACAGTAAGTATAGCAAACAGACAGCCCTCAGAATGGGAGAAAATATTTGAATGTTATGCCTCCGACAAAGGTTTAATAACCAGAATCGACAGAGAACTCAAACGTATTAGCAAGAAAAGAACAAGTGATTCCATCTCAGGATGGGCAAAGGATTTGAAGAGAAACTTTTCTAAAGAAGAAAGGCGCATGGCCTACAAACACATGAAAAAATGCTCACTATCCTTAATCATCAGAGAAATGCAAATCAAAACTACCTTGAGATATTATCTAACTCCTGTAAGATTAGCCCACATAACAAAATCCCAAAACCAGAGATGTTGGCATGGATGTGGAGAAAAGGGAACACTTCTACATTACTAGTGGGAATGCAAACTAATGCATTCCTTTTAGAAAGACGTTTGGAGAATACTCAGAGATCTACAAATAGACCTAACATTTGATCCTATAATGCCTTTACTTGGTATATACCCAGAAGACCAAAAATCACATTATAACAAGGATATCTGCATCAGAATGTTTACTGCAGCCCAATTCATAATTGCTAAGTCATGGAAGAAGCCCAAGTGCCCATTGATCCACAAATGGATTAATAAATTTTGGTACATGTATACCATGGAATATTACACAGCCTTAAAGAAAGATGAAGACTTTATCTCTTTCATGTTTACATGGATGAAGCTAGAACACATTCTTCTTAGAAAAGTATCTCAAGAATGGAACAAAAGTATCCAATGCATTCAGCCCTACTATGAAGCTAAGTTCTAGCTTTCATATGAAGTCTATAACCCAATTATAGCACAAGAATATGGGGAAAGGGGCAAGGGAAGGGAAAGGAGGGGAGTGGTGGGGGTGGTTGGGTGGAGAGAGGGTAAATGGTGGAATCACACTTATGGTGCATCTTAGAAGGGTACAGGTGAAAACTACTAAATGCAGATTACAAATGTTTCCATACAATAAATGAGAAAATCCCATGAAGATGATGTCAAAGAGTTGGGTGAAAATATTTCAGATTGTATATGCAGCCAGCCCATTGTACCCCATGAATGCACTAATGTACACAACTATGATTTAAAATAAATAAAAAAAAAATAAATAAATAAATAAAAAACAAAGAAACAACAAAAAAAGAATATGTTTTGTTCTATAGGACATTATGAAGGCACTGCTTATTTTACCATGGCTTTGGCATCCAGAGGTATCCAGATTGCGTTAAGGAATTAATGATGACTTTATAAGGCCAAGGAAGAAAAGCTCTTTGGAAAACTGGCCAGATACTCATCAGTAACATTTCCTAATCTGTGGTAAGTAACGAAGTTCACTTGCTGACGGGTCCGGAAATCAAAATGTGCCTCGAAACCTCAAGAAAAGAGAAATTTACCCAGTGCATACAGGTATCTAATGGCACAGATGATACTTGGGTTCATGAAAGGCTTTCAAGAAAGTCCAGCTTGAGATTCCTTATAAAAGGATCCAGCAAAGCCAATTTTAAAGGAAAGAGCCTAGATGGCTAATAATTAATTTTTCTTACTGCACTTTATGCAAATAATCAGACCCAGTATACTGAAGGTACAGTTTATTTTGGCAACTAAGTTAGTTCTACTATAATTTGTCTTTAGCAAAAAGAGAAATTGGAGAGAGAAAAATGGTTCAAAGAGAAAAAAACTATGGCCCACCTCTGTTAAATCCCAGCCTTGTCTATACTGTCAACTCATAAAATCAGATGTAACTGTTTTTTTTGTTGTTGTTGTTGTTTGTTTGTTTGTTTGTTTGAGACAGAGCCTCAAGTTGTCACCCTGGATAGAGTGATGTGGCATCACAGCTCACAGCAACCTCCAATTCCTGGGCTCAAGTGAGTTTCTTGCCTCTGCCTCCCAAGTAGCTGGGACTACAGGCACCCGCCACAACACCCGGCCCTTTTTTCTTTTTTTTTTTTTATTACAGCCATCATTGTTGTTTGGCAGGTCCAGGCTGGATTCGAACCCGACAGCTCAGGTGTATGTGGCTGGCACCTTAGCATGTTGAGCCACAGGCGCCAAGCCAGATGTAACTGTTTTATTAAATTGATCTGTTAAATTTGACTAACAAACTGATGAAAGAGTACAGAATTATATACAGTAGTTATATTAACTCTGAAGCCTTAAGACTCAATGAAGGTCACCTGCTGGCTACCCTGGAAAAATTTGTGCAGTATTAAATGTTATCTACTGTATCTATATAGATTCCTTAGGAAAAATTAAAACCTAAAATGATAATTTCCTAGTAATTGTTGTAACTGAAACACTGAATCCTATTGTGCCTAATCTGTATACTCTACTGAGTCTGCTGCCAGCAGAAGCCAAGTGGCCCACTTGCCTGGACTTAAAAGATACCATTTTCAGCATAAGGCTGGCTCTGGGAAGCCAGAGGCTGTTTGCTTTCTATTGGGAGAGACCAGACACAGAAACTGTGATCCAGTACACATGGACTAGGTTGCCACAGGGGTTCAAAAACTCCCCCATGATTTTTGGAGAAGCATTGGCTCATGATCTCCAGAAGTTCCTGGCTGAGGAATTAGGGTGTGTGCTGCTCCAATATGTTGATGACCTCCTTTTAGGACATGCTACCCTGGAGGGCTGTGACCGAGGCATGGACTGTCTTTTATGACATCTAGAGGTATGTGGCTATAAAGTGTCCAAACAAAAGGCCCAGATTTTCCAGCAGCAAGTACATTATCTAGCATTTATTATCCAGCAGAGAGAGAATGAATAAAAATGCCAGATGGATGAGTAGCAATCCCACAGATTCTAGGAGCCACCTGATGACAGGAGTACTTCCACATCTCCCACCTGGCAGCCCTGGCCAAAACTATAAGTCTACATTTTGTCACCAATAGCCAGTTCAATGCACACCAAAGACTGATGTGCCCTCAGGAATCCAGTCATATGGAGCAACACCCTTCAAGAACTTCCAGGTAGACTTTATTGAAATGCCCAGGTTTAGCGAGAACAAGTAGTTGTTGGTGATGGTCTATCAGACTTGGAATAGGTAAAAGCCTTCCCCACTGAGATAAAAAGGACTCCTGACACAGTAAAGTATTGCCCAGAGAAATTGTCCCATGGTTTAGGTTGCCACACTGATTTAAGTTTAACAGTGGGATAGCCTTCATACCAAAACTAGTGCAAATAATAAGCTAAAGCTTTGAATAACTTATAGACCTCAAAGCTTAGAGAAGATAAAGTGCATGAACAGAACCATAAGAACAGAAATTGATAAACTCTGCCAGGAAGCAAAATTTAATTGGATACAGCCTTGCTACTGTTGTTATTCAAAGAGGCCTCTATCAATCCACTGCAATTTAGCAGGAACTCCTAAAAGAACTGGGAAAGACTGAACTGAATAGACAAAAACCCTAGAAAGAGTAGCAAGTAAAATCTGCACTGGTGTAATTAACTGTATTCTGTTTGTCTTTTGTGTCTGTACATCCTTTCTCCATGGAGCATCAAGCAGACCAAGTCTAAGCCTAGAATTAGAAACTGGTCCCAATAAAACCAAGGTAGAAAGGACTTTACACCATTGTCCTGACCACCTGTATAGCAGCAAAGGTGAAAGGAATCTTCACCTGGCGTCATCACAGCTGACTGAATAGGGCTTCACTGCCCCTTGGAAAGTAAAGGTAACTTTTAAAACAGTCGACATGCCCTCCTGCAGCCACATACTTGGAGATGATTGATCTATGAATAGCTGAAGCCTAAAGAAACTCCTCGAGATATTTGTCTTAATTAGACTTTGGACTTTGAGAAAAGAGGGAGAAAAATATCACAGGGAAAAGTAAAAACTCATATGTATATTAGCCCATCACCCCAGTACTATTAAAGCCTCAGTAGAAAACCCAAAAAGAGTCACAGTCCCTAAAACCTCAGTACTAAAAAGTAATTAATATTGGCACCTACAAAATCAAGCTGATATTGAGACCCCAAATTAAAATGTATTTGAGTCTCAAAAGGGAGGAATGAGAGAGCATACTTGAGAAAGGTGAGTTCTAAGAGAATAGGTCTTCTCAAGGAGATCACAAGGATACACTTGCAGGGTCCTCTACATGGTGACTCAGCTCTTAGAAATTTGTAAACTTAACTTCCTGGAGCTTGGATATTTCCACGTTCTGTGAAATTCTATAGTTCTGTAGGGCCTGGAATAGTATTTCCCGCTTGATTCAAACCAGCCAATGAGAAGGGTACCTGTGGGGTGGAACTTTTTGACTATCAGTACAAAGGAAAAGACCAAGCCAGTCAGAGAGCACGGCCATTTGGAATTCTTCTATGCTGTAAGCTTCCGGCTAGTGAATAAAGCCCTTCCTCTTATAAACATGGTGTTTGGGTGCTCTTTCTCTCCATTGGGCCTCATCTTCCTACAACACTTCTGGTTCCCCGACCAGGTAGTGAGATTATCCTTGGAGAGAACATGCATCACCAATGAACTGTGACACAGGTTGGTGAAGATAGTGATGAGACTTCATAACTGTTCTGAGTCCCAAAGGGGAGAATGAGGCAAGAGAGTAAAAGCAGAGCTAAAGATCTGTCCTGGTCACTCTGTATAGGCATTAGCCAACCAGTCTGTAACACTACTACCTCTGCTGCAGCAGATATCTTTGTTACCTGTATGCCCTTCCCTTGGTATGTGCTGGGCCTAGATAGTAACCTTGTAACTTCCTTAACCTTCCCTCACTTTTGAAGACAGGTAGCCTGCCTGGTACCAAGGGCGCAGGCCAACCTGAGCTTCCCTTGAGTCCCAAGACTTTCACGTCTGTCACATCTCTCATATCCTTCATGACTCCCACGTGCATCCTAGCCCTAAAAAAATGTACATAAAAGAAAGGCAAGAGATTAAGTTGGTGGGCTTTGTTTTTTAGGACACTAGTCCGCCGAGTCTCCCTGCCAGAATGAACTCACCACTTCCTCTATCAATTGGTGCCTGGAGTCTTCTGTCTGCATCGGTTTTCCTGCTACAATATATACAACAATGGGTCTTTGTTTTCTAAACCTGTGTGAATTATGTTGTTGGTGGTATTATTTCCAATTGAAAGCAAATTAACTGAAACAGTATTCTAAAGTGAATATAGAAAAAAACTCGAAACAGGAACATAGTTACTAGTCACTCCCACAAAGATTCATTTCAATGTCACAGACACAGCTATCACCAAGCATTTTTATAAAAAATAAAAAATATGAAGGTCCCTTCTACATTTGCTATACAAATATCATTTAAAGACATTGCCCACTATATTGGTCAATATCCTTTATATTAGGTCCCACATGAGAAGGTTCTTACATTATTTAAAAACACAATTATCCAAATCTTTATTAAAGGATTTCTGTAAAATACTCTGTCTCATAATTTATGTCATTCATCAGATTTTTGTGTACTTAGTATTAAGAGGATCTGAGTCAAGCAAGAGTAATTTTATAATGTCTTAATAGGGCTCCCTGATTCCACCTTAGATTCACTTAAATTTATACTCAACACAGCAGCCAGTTATCATTTTAAAATGTAACTCAGATCACATTACCCTTCTGTTTAAAACTCTCCAATGGAGTCTCCACATTTATTTAGTAGGCAAAACAAGCAAGATAACAACAAAAACAAACAAACAAAAAAAACCTTCAAGTAAACATTGCTTCCACCTAATTTGAGGAAAAAAATGGAAAATCTAGAAATTGATAATCTTTCTTGAGCCCATCAGAGAGCTGAGTTCTCAAGGCAGAACATTTGAGACAATGCACCCTGTGTGGTATAGGCCTACAAGAGATGATTGAATTCCACCTGGATACAGCACAGATTTTTACCCTTTCCTCTGGAATGTCTCTCATATGAAACAAAATTCCTAAGTTACTTATGTAAACTGGAAAAAAAAACCTGTCCCCAGAATTCAGTGCAGATCTATTCCTTTGAAAGGAGGGCAAAAGATAACTATTCTTCTGACAAAAGAGTAGGAAAATTTCTTACTTCCACAGTATAAGAAAAGATACATCAACTCTGGAGAATGAGAGAAATAAAAATTCCATGCTAATGGATGAAAAAGAGGAAACACTTTGTATCAAGGTCTTGTCCTAATACAACTCAAAGGGAAAAGAACTATTTCTACACAGGACCTGTTATATATAAGGCATATATATATGACATTTGGCTGACAAAAGGAGGTGGGGTAATAATACTGAGAAAGGTTGACTCCAAAAGTCCAGATGCATAGATCAAGCCAAAGTTTAAGGCCAGACTAGGAGAACCAAAAGAAACCCCTTGTCCCTATGACAAATCAGGACTTGACTATTGATCAACAAATGTCACGTTGTTTATCTTCATTGTTGGAGAAAAACTTGTGAGAGATTTCTATGGGGAAAAGGTAGAGCACAAACACAGAGGAAAACTCTCCATAAGTCCAGTCCCCATTCCAAACAAGTAAAAGAAGGCTACTGATATTTGTTATCTATGGTATGCTGAAAGTAAAGAGAGCAGGGAAAAGAATTAAAAGTAGCTCAACTCCTCACTAGATTGGTCCTGTCAAGAAAAGCTGATGATTTGTTCAGTAAATAGATAATGAGTCTTCAGATAGTTTATAACATATATAAAACAACTACAAGAATAGCCAAAGGTGCCAGCTCCTTGTTCTCCTTGTTTCACAGAATGGTAATGGAACAAGAATCCATATGGCTACAACATAAGTGGTGAGGAAAAGCCTGTCATACCATTTCAGAGCCTGAACCTCTACCCTAAGGAGGGAAGGGAAGAAAGCCTCAACAGAACCTGGGAGAAAATGAAAAACTTACCCATGATAGCCCCCTAAAAAGAGAGAAAATGGAATAACATAGGCCTTGTAGCAAGTCCTTACAAGCTTCCCATGCTCACATAGGAGGATCACAAGGCATTCTTTAAAGACTTAAATCCACAGTTAGGATTCGATATGAATGAGTACATGGTATCAGGGCATTAGAAGTGTGCTGTTCCCCCACAAGCTTCATCCTAACTACTTAAAAGAAGAGACATGTCTGTTACTGTTCATATATGCTAATTACTCAATTATTTACTATTTCTAGATACAATGTTACTAATTAAACTAAACATTGTGAGATACATTAAAAAATCAGGAAAAAAGCACAACTCACACAGACACCACTGATCAGATGTAACAAGGAATACAACCTCTGTAAATATAGTTTGGAAAATTCAACATAAAAGGGACTACTACAAACTAAAACAATTAAAAATAAAAAGCATCAAACCCTGGGGTATGAATAATATATTATGTTCAGAGTTACCATCTTATAATATAAAATATCCAGTTGTAAACACAAAAACCACAAGGAATGTCCCAATAAAATGAATAAAATATATTGACAAAAGCTATCACTGAGGGATCCTCAACATTGGACTTACTAGGCAGATATCAAAAAATACTATCTAAAAACTACATATGAACAAAATGAGAATACCAATAAGAATATACAAAGTAATCAAAAAGAAATTGAGATGAAAATTACAATAACTGAAATTTTAAAAATAATTACAAAGGCTCATAGCAGATTCGAGCAGGAATAAGAAAGAATCAGTGAACTTTAAGATACATCAATTGATATTACCTACTCCGAAAATCAGAAAAAAAAATTAAAAATGAACAAAGACTAAGATACCTGTGGGATACCTCTAAGCACAGCAACATAAAAATAATGGTGGTATTAGAGGGGGAAAATAAAGAAAAAGTGGCAGAAGGAATAATTGAAGAAATACAATCTGAACATTTCCCACATTTAATGAATAGACATAAATCAATTCATCCCAGAAGCTCAACAAACAAAAAGTAGGATAAACTCAAAAAGACCACACTGAAACACATTATATTCAAATTAACAAAAACCTAAGACAAATAGAGGATTGTGAAAGCAGTAAGAAGCAACTCATCACATACAAAGGATCCTTACTAAGATTAGTATGGAATTTCCTTCCAAAGCCACAGAGGCCAGAACAATGGAAGTATATATTTGAAATGGCAAAAGGGAGGAAAAAAAATCAACCAAAATTCTATTATAGAGGGAAGGGGCAAGATGGCCGACTGGAGCCAGCCTCCAACAGAAGCTCCCATCCAGAGGGAAGGATGATGTCCAGAAAGTACCCAATTAAGCTGAAGACTGGGAGCCAAGTTGAGAGAGAAGAGTGGTAACTACAGGTCACCTTTGCTGAGGCAAGCTGCGACTCCAAGAAAGCAAACTTCAGGTACAAAGTTCATCCCAAAGGAAAAGTGTCCATCCCCTCCCCCACGAAAGTTTGTTTGTTTCTTTTTTTTTTTTTAACTCTTCGTTTGCTTGTGTAGGTTTTCTATAGGCAAGCAGAGGATCTCTTGTCTCACCCCATGGGTGAGAGCTGTAGGAAGTGGGGTCTACTTCCCCAGAAGGATCCTGTTGTGATACTGAGAACTCTCTTGCCAGGCAGAAAAATTGAACTGGTGTTTTTTTCTGCCATTCTAAACTTCAGGTCCACCCTTCCCCCCCTTGCCTGATGAACCAGAAGCCTAACCCCTGCAGAGACAGTGGGAGCAGGCTCATGAGAAGTGCCCTCCACCCTGCTGGATCAAGTGCCCCACCCCTGCCCGGCCAGAACCTTGCCTCTGACACTGCTAGAGCCAAGCATCCAGCACCCCACCCCCTGTGCTTTGCCTTGTGGGAGCCTCCACATCGTGCCCTTCCCAACCAGAGTCATGAGCCAAGCGCTTTCCTTGCCCAAATCAACAGGTGCCAGGCACTACTAGAACCATGTGCAGCATCCCCCGCCCTGCTGCTGGATCCATGTGCCCAGCGCTCCCGGGGCTGCTCCTATAGCCAGAACTCCCTGGTTGTGGCAGTCACCTGGGAGCTGCACAGAGTCACTTTCCACGAAGATATAGCAACAATAGATCGATCCTAATGGGGTCTAATCTTGGAGAGACACCTCCCCAACTCTGAGGACTGCCAGAGGAAACCAGAAATCATTTTATAGGGATACCAGTGCTACAGAGTGGCAGGGGCAAAGGCAGGATGGCTGAGGGAGAAAAACATTGCTGACTTGTTACCCTTAGGATTAGACTGAGTCCAAGTGGAACACTCGCCAGTGGCTATTGAATAACCAAGGCAGGCAGGGCTCAGCTCTCCCAATCGGCTGGTGGCAGAGGGTAGGGGCTAGGCTGTGGGGACATTGACCTTCCTTTGACTATGACAGGCACAAAGCCCCAGCACATCTGCTTATTGGAGGGAGTAAGAACTCAGCCCTGTGGGGTCACCAGTGACTGAGTGTGAAAGAGGAGCAAAGTGACGAAAGAGACACAGTTCCCGGGCCAACTCTGCTACTGGGCAGGCCTTTCTTACTACACAGAGCACCAGAGTGGGTCAAATTTGAGTAGCCAGTAGACCTCTGCAATCTAGTTGTTGGAGACCTTTCGAACTCTTCCACTTGAGTGTTTGTACTGGGTTAATTGCTTTGGAACTTCTAACCTAGGCCAATCACCCAAGGACCCTCTCGGGTTGTACCCTGGTTGTGTGGTAATGGAAGGGGTGATTTTCCTCTTCCAGTTGTTGTCCATGGCGGGTGGGGTGGGGTGTCTTAGTTGCTAATACTTCTCCACAGCTAAGACTTCACCAGAGTCACTGATCCACCAGGATTGGACAAGAACCAGCTGAATACAAGAAATAGCAATCTAACCCCACCACACCAAGCAGATTTCTTCAACCTCAGACTGTAATACTGTATGGGTCCTTTGCAAAGCTATAGGGGAAAAAGCTGAAGTTATCAGTTCAAGATCCTTGACAAAGGGCTAGTTACCCACAACTCCAGGAAATCCCTATCCAATTTTATCTTACCTGCCCATTTAGCCAATGGTGAAAAACAATCAGGAGGTGGAATCAGCGGAAAAAATCTGCAACATGTATAATCAGAGTAGACCATCTCCCCCAAGGAACAATATGGCAGACACAGCACAAGATCCCATTCATGAACAAATGGCTGATATGTCAGAAATAGAGTTCAGAATTTGGATAGCAAATAAGATCAACAGAATGGAGGTAAAGATGGAATTAGAATTT